>WEIS01022016.1:0-15065 GCA_013389965.1 Todus mexicanus | reverse complement strand
ATAAAAATGGCTTAAGAAAAGGGAGATAACAGGGAAGATACTATCGTGAAGAACTCAGGAAAGATTTCATCACAGACTGCCTCTGACTCCTGGGATCAGTTGCTGGCACTGAGCCTCTATTCTACCCCATAGGGATGCCATTGAGTAAGATCTGGACCATACTGAGTACTTCCTAGGGGAAACTTAGAAATCTCTATAGACAGAGTTGCTTTTTGATTTCACACACTGGATTATTCATGCTCTTGGTACTTGCACGTGTTTTTGCAGACAGTATAATTACCACCGGCAATCCATAAGAACCTGTACTTCTCTTGCTTAAATAAACTGCACTATTCATTAAGCTAGGCACAGACGTTTCTCACTAGGCACCACCAAACTCTCCAAGTCTGACTGTGTGAGTCCATGGTGCGCAACTGAGCAAGAAGTGCAGCACACTATTAGTGCATCCATAATTGTGATAGTTCAATAAATTGAACATGACCAGACTAATAGTGCCAAACTGATATCACTCAGAATCTAAACCTACCTGTCCCCAGCCCCTCTGATATCTGAGGACAAGCTGGAATACAAGAAGGTTTATTTTCTGCCAAATTACTTTACCTTTTAAAGCGAGAGACACCACTGGCCTTCTTGGCCAGCTGGGCACACTGCTGACTCATGTTGAGCCAGTGATCAGTCAACACTCCCAGGTACCTCTCTGTTGAGTAGTTTTCCAGCCATTCCCCCGCAAGCCTGTAACACTGCTGGGGGCTGCTGAGGCTAAAGTGCAGAATCTGGCATTTGGCTTTATTGAAGTTTACAAAACTGATGTTGGACTATCAATCTAGTCTGTCTAGATCCCTCTGCAGAGCCTCCCTAGCCTCAAGCAGATCAACACTTCCACCCAGCTTGATGTCATCTGCAAACTTACTAAGGGTGCACTTCATCTCCTCATCCAGGTCAACGATAAAGATGTGTATTTGGTTTGGCTGGGCACGAGTTAGTGTCCCCATAGCTTGATAAGACACCGGTGTTGTGACTGCTGCTGCGCAGGGCTGGTACAGCACCAGGGGGATAGGGTGGACAAGATATTGGGAGGGGACACAGTCAGGATAGCTGACCCAAACTGTCCAAAGAGCTATTTCATAGCATCTGGCGTCAGCTCAGGAATAAAAGCTTGAGGAGAAGGGCAGGAGCGGGAGCATTAGTGGTAGAAGATGTTTGTCCCCCGAGCAACCGCTATGCGTAACGGAGCCCTGCTTCCTGGGAGAGGCCAAACATTGCCTGCTATGGGAAGTAGTGATTAAAATATATATATCTCGCTTCGCTTTGCTTCGCACGCACCGCTTTGTTTTCTAACTTTCTTATTAAACTGCCTTTATCATATCCTGCAAGTTGATTCCATCTTATTCTCTTCCCCTTTGTTGTGTTGAGGGAGGTGTGTGTACTGGGGAGGGAGGAGAGTGATAGAGCAACTTGGTGGATACCTGGCACTTAGCCAAAGTTAACCCACCACAAGATGTTAAACAGAACTGGCCCCAGTACTGAGCCCTGGCGAATATGACTTGTGACCAGCTGCCAACTGGGTTTAACTCCATTTACCGTCAATCCTTGGGCCCTGCCATTCAGCCAGTTTTTCACCCAGCAAAGTGTACACCCATCCAAGCAATGAGCAGCCAGTTTCTCCAGGAGGATGCTGTGGGAAATGGTGTCAAAAGCTTTACTAAAGTCTATGTAGACAACATCCACAGCCTTTCCCTTATCCACTAAGCGGGCGACCATGTTGTAGAATGACATCAGGTTAGTCAAGCAGGACCTGCCCTTCATAAACCCATGTTGAATGGGCCTTATCATCTGGTTGTCCTGCATGTGCTGTGTGATGGTACTCAGGATGATCATATCCATCAGTTTCCCTGGCACTGAAGCCAAACTGACCGGCCTGTAGTTTCCTAGATCCTCCTTCTAGCCTTTCTTGTAAATGGCTGTTATATAGGCTAATGTCCAGTCTGCTAGGATCTGAGGTCCCTCTCAGGAGGCTAGGGTGGCCTTGACAAGTTGGCCTTGACCGGCTGGAGCTGGTTCCCCCAACCCTCACTGACTGTTGCCCATCTGAAAGGACCTGCTGTACACTTGGGAGCAACAGCCTGACAGACTCCGGGGCTGGGTGAAACAACAGTTGTTTGTGTCACAGGGTGAGAGGCAATTCTGCAGGGCCCCCATAGGCAGCTAGCAGGAGGTAGTGAGTGTAGGGAAGAGATGCACCCATAAGGGAGATTAGCACCAGACACGGACATGTGACATCAAAGAAGAAGGATTTGTTCTAGTGATGACTTTTCTCTGGAAGCAAAAGGGGTAGAAGCAACAATGGGGATAAAGGAACAATATAAACCTTGCATGATGATTCATACAATGACTTTAAAAGACACTGTTTCCTTTATACCTGTTAGAAAATGATTTTGTAGTGTATTAGATTTCCTAAAGGTCTGTGGCTGAGGCTGAGGTATAAGTATAAGCAAACTTGTTCCATCTGAACTTGTTCCAACTGCAGAGACAGAAATCAGCAGGCAGAGACTTTTGCATTTACTATGCCACAACCATCTTAGGCAAGGTGGTAGTGTGACTATGTCCAGAGCCCTGTCACAAAAGTAAGGAGGTAGAAGGGTTCCTTCAACAATTACATGTACTTGCTATTTGCCTTCTGAAATGAGGTTGTCAGAGAACAAGCTGGAAAGACTGTGATCGTTCTGCTACTTACATTACCTGATCTCTCCCACTGAGAAATTAGATCATGTTCCGGTTAAAAGGAAAACCAAAATGCCAGATGCTTTCCAGCAAAGATTTGTAAACCCCTAAACTTCTATTTCACATATTGTCTTAATTTCTAGTCTGGAAGATCTTACTGTTAAAGCTTAGGATCTAAGAAAGTAGAATTTGAAGAATCATGAAACAGTTTTCAGATTTGAGCCTACATTGCTTTTTAGATTGGCCTTAATTCCTCCTTTTTTTTTTTCCTCAAAGGGTTTTTGCTTTAAACCATCTGGTCAGCACATCATATTTAATTTGAAATGATGGCAAATCATTAAAGAGTCCATTTCTCTGATAAATGTAAGTTCTTTTTCTTTTTCTTTGTGAAAAAAAAAAAAAAAAGTTGTGCAGTATCTTTCCATTCCCAGGGGCACTGAAATCTGCTAAATTCCTNGAGCAACTTGGTGGATACCTGGCACTTAGCCAAAGTTAACCCACCACAAGATGTTAAACAGAACTGGCCCCAGTACTGAGCCCTGGCGAATATGACTTGTGACCAGCTGCCAACTGGGTTTAACTCCATTTACCGTCAATCCTTGGGCCCTGCCATTCAGCCAGTTTTTCACCCAGCAAAGTGTACACCCATCCAAGCAATGAGCAGCCAGTTTCTCCAGGAGGATGCTGTGGGAAATGGTGTCAAAAGCTTTACTAAAGTCTATGTAGACAACATCCACAGCCTTTCCCTTATCCACTAAGCGGGCGACCATGTTGTAGAATGACATCAGGTTAGTCAAGCAGGACCTGCCCTTCATAAACCCATGTTGAATGGGCCTTATCATCTGGTTGTCCTGCATGTGCTGTGTGATGGTACTCAGGATGATCATATCCATCAGTTTCCCTGGCACTGAAGCCAAACTGACCGGCCTGTAGTTTCCTAGATCCTCCTTCTAGCCTTTCTTGTAAATGGCTGTTATATAGGCTAATGTCCAGTCTGCTAGGATCTGAGGTCCCTCTCAGGAGGCTAGGGTGGCCTTGACAAGTTGGCCTTGACCGGCTGGAGCTGGTTCCCCCAACCCTCACTGACTGTTGCCCATCTGAAAGGACCTGCTGTACACTTGGGAGCAACAGCCTGACAGACTCCGGGGCTGGGTGAAACAACAGTTGTTTGTGTCACAGGGTGAGAGGCAATTCTGCAGGGCCCCCATAGGCAGCTAGCAGGAGGTAGTGAGTGTAGGGAAGAGATGCACCCATAAGGGAGATTAGCACCAGACACGGACATGTGACATCAAAGAAGAAGGATTTGTTCTAGTGATGACTTTTCTCTGGAAGCAAAAGGGGTAGAAGCAACAATGGGGATAAAGGAACAATATAAACCTTGCATGATGATTCATACAATGACTTTAAAAGACACTGTTTCCTTTATACCTGTTAGAAAATGATTTTGTAGTGTATTAGATTTCCTAAAGGTCTGTGGCTGAGGCTGAGGTATAAGTATAAGCAAACTTGTTCCATCTGAACTTGTTCCAACTGCAGAGACAGAAATCAGCAGGCAGAGACTTTTGCATTTACTATGCCACAACCATCTTAGGCAAGGTGGTAGTGTGACTATGTCCAGAGCCCTGTCACAAAAGTAAGGAGGTAGAAGGGTTCCTTCAACAATTACATGTACTTGCTATTTGCCTTCTGAAATGAGGTTGTCAGAGAACAAGCTGGAAAGACTGTGATCGTTCTGCTACTTACATTACCTGATCTCTCCCACTGAGAAATTAGATCATGTTCCGGTTAAAAGGAAAACCAAAATGCCAGATGCTTTCCAGCAAAGATTTGTAA
Source organism: Todus mexicanus (assembly GCA_013389965.1). NCBI lineage: Eukaryota > Metazoa > Chordata > Aves > Coraciiformes > Todidae > Todus > Todus mexicanus. Next base: position 10,511 of record WEIS01022016.1, on the reverse strand, counting down.
ACCCCTAAACTTCTATTTCACATATTGTCTTAATTTCTAGTCTGGAAGATCTTACTGTTAAAGCTTAGGATCTAAGAAAGTAGAATTTGAAGAATCATGAAACAGTTTTCAGATTTGAGCCTACATTGCTTTTTAGATTGGCCTTAATTCCTCCTTTTTTTTTTTCCTCAAAGGGTTTTTGCTTTAAACCATCTGGTCAGCACATCATATTTAATTTGAAATGATGGCAAATCATTAAAGAGTCCATTTCTCTGATAAATGTAAGTTCTTTTTCTTTTTCTTTGTGAAAAAAAAAAAAAAGTTGTGCAGTATCTTTCCATTCCCAGGGGCACTGAAATCTGCTAAATTCCTTCATACAAGCATTTACTAAATAAGGGCACTATTCTTCTAGCTTTTTTTTTGCTTTTTTATTTATTTTTTTTTTATTTCAGTCCTCTCTTTTAGTAACAAATCTGATCCTGGAAGTTATATCAATGCATATGGATTACAGCAATATGATTAGAGACAGCCAACATGCTTTCACAAAGCACAAATTGTGTCTGACCTGTTGGTTTTCTATGACAGAGTGACTGTATCAGCATAAAAGGGAAGAGTAACTGATGTCATCTACCTGGACTTCTGTAAGGTCTTTGATACAGTCCCACAACATCCTTGTTGCTAAACTGGAGAGATATGGGTTTGATAGATGGAATATTTGATGAATAAGGAATTGGCTAGATGGCCATATCCAAAGAGCTACAGTCAATTGCTCAGTGTCCAAATGGAGACCAGTAACAAGTGGTGTCCTCAGGGGTCCGTATTGGGATCAGTATTGTATAGTATCTTTATCAATGATGCAGACAGTAGGACTGAGTGTATATTCAGCAAGTCAGCAGATGACACTAAGCTGAGTGATGCAGTTGATATGCTTGAGGGTAGGGATGTCACCCATAGAAACCTTGACAGATTTGAGGACTGGACCCATGAAAACCTCAAGAATTTCAACAAGGTCAAATGCAAGGTCCAGCATGTGGGTCAAGACAGCATCAATGGATAAACATTGAAACAGTATGTCCAGAGATACTGTGGAATAGCCATCTTTGGAGATATTCAAAATATAACTAGATAAGACCTAGAGTAATCTGATCTAACCGCAAGGTTTGCTGGGTTTTGAGTAGGAGGTTCAATGAGATGATTAACTCCAGTAGTGTCTTTCAAACTTTTTTTTTCCTGTGATACCATAATTCAATATTTTTTCAGTATTTTAACTTAAATTATAGATAAAGGCAGGAAAAAAAAATCTGTGGGCAGCAGAAGTAAGGTCAGTAACCATAAATTTCTTCATATATGTTCAGAAAAAGTGAGGTAGTAATGTTGGTACAGATGCTAGATAAGAAGGAATAGGAACGTAATTAATAATTCAGATATAGCAGACATATGTAAAGAATACACTTATTCTGCAGTAAAAAAATAGTGACCTATATCGATAAAAAAAAGTTTTTAAATTTCACATTTAACTAGTTGAATGATAAACATTCTGAACTTAAAAGAATAGACCACTCACCACAAAGATCACTAAAAGAATCGTTCAGCAGAAAGAATTTATAAATATGCCTGATACGACATTTGGAAAACAGGTTGTCTAGTGAAAAGCAAATGTAATTCAGTATATGTAATTTACTAAGATAGTAAGAAGTGACTTGATCATGCTCCAAAGTATGTTCAAAAATGTCCTGGTTTGGGTTAGAACAGAAATTCTGTTCTATGGCTTTTACTTTTCAGCTAAGTCTGACTGAAGTCAGCAGCGTGTTTACCAGACAGAGCCTCCTTCTAGCAGTGATAGCGTTCCATGTTTATAGTTAGTACCAAGGATCGGAATGTAAATCAAGGTCATTGATAGACTTCATGTACCACACTGAGGGGGTGCAGAAAAGAGAAGGTTGTACCCTCAGGGAGGGGCAACCAGGACAGGTGACTCTAAATAGCCAACAAGGTATTCCATATCCATATACGTCATATTCGGTATAAAGCTGGAGGGATCACGAGGGTCTTTCTCTCTCTGCTCTTGCCCCTTCTCTCCTAGTCTTTTCGCCATTTTTGGTTTTCCTGGAGATCAAGCTGCTCTCTCGGCTTCGGGATTCTTCCTCGCTCGGTTTGGCCTCGGCTGCTTCAGTTTTGCCCTGAGGCCTCCGGTCCTGGTCTCAGCCCCCGGCTCAGACCTTGGCTGGACCCCAGGCTTTGGGCTATAACCCTGAATCCAGCTCCCGGTTCCCGTCTGCTGCTGGGCCCTTCCACAGCATCAGTGGACGGTGACGTATCTACCATCTGGGGAGCTGGGTTCGATACTGGTTTTGTACATATTTGTGTATATTTACCTTTTATTATTACTGTTGTTATTATTTTCATGTTTTAGTAAAGCTGTTCTAGTTTCCTTTCCTAATCGATGAGTCTCTCTCCTTTATTTCCTTTCTTCCCTTTTTGGGTGGGGAGGGGGAGAGAGCATTCTGTTGCCAATTTGGGGGGTGCCCTGACCCCAAACCATGACAATAAAGAATGGATTCCTTGCTGTTTCTATAATACAGCAAAAAAATACTGTCATGAGGAAGGGATCTGATATTTCTTATTTATGATTTAACAAAGAATCAGGAGCTGGGGTTCCTACTGTCTAGTTAAGAAGGCAAATGTGGGTCTCAAAGTATGCTTTACTTTGCCCATATGTGTGACGTATTAAAGCTACTCTTCCAATGTAGTTTTTATTTTGTAATGGTGGTGCATATCTGAATGAACAAATTCTGTCAGCTGCTGTTAGAGAGGTAAATCTGGTAGAGAAATGGGAATGTGGCAGTAAGTCTATACAGTTAAAGTTTAAACTAGGGGATCCTTGGAGTTCTTTCTTAAAATTCTGCTTCTTGTCTCTGCTTTCTGAAGCTTCAGAAAAAAGAAAAATTAAGTACTATGAAACTCTGTAAGAGACTGATAAAGACTGAAGACTGTAAGCTTCATCCTGAAGGATGTAATCAAATCTAATATTTACAATGGGAAGAATAAGTGACTGTGTAGAATTATGTGGAAGTGAGTACATTTTGTTATACAACATGAAATGTGACTGAATCAGCCCTTCATATTAAATTATATTACGTATGATAGGAGAAGTACTTCAGAAATTTAGAAGGTACTTTACAGAATCACAGAATCACAGAATTAACAAGGTTGGAAAAGACCATAGAGATCATCAAGTCCAACCTGTAACCTACTACCTAGACTATCACCAACCTATTACTCAATATTATCTCATAATCTAAATCTTGTCCCTGAGTACATCATCCAATCTCTTCTTGAACACCTCTAATGATGGTGACTCCACCACCTCCCTGGGTAGCCTATTCCAATGGGGAATCACTCTCTCTGTAAAAAAGTTCTTCCTAATATCTAGCCTAGACCTTCCCTGACGCAGCTTAAGACTGTGTCCTCTTGTCCTGTCATTGGTAGNTCATCTGCAAACTTGCTAATGGTGGACTCAATTCCAACATCCATATCATCAATAAAGATATTGAGCAGGAACGGACCCAACACCGATCCCTGGGGGACATCACTAGTGGCTGGCCGCCAATTGAATGTGGTACCATTCACCACAATTCTCTGGACTCGACCATCCAACCAGTTCCTAACCCAGCACAGAACGTTCCTGTCTAAGCCAAGAGCTGAGAACTTCTCCAGGAGTTTACTATGGGACACAGTGTCGAAGGCCTTACTGAAGTCAAGGAATATTACATCCACAGCCTTGCCCTCATCAACCAGGTGAGTCACTTGGTCATAAAAGGAGATCAGGTTTGTCAGGCAGGACCTACCCCTCCTAAATCCATGCTGGATGGGCCTGATCTCCTGATCATCCTGCAAGTGCTGCATAATTGCACCCAGGACTATCTGCTCCATAATTTCACCTGCAACTGAGGTCAGGCTGACAGGTCTGTAATTACCCGGGTCCTCCTTCAGTATTTATTTTAACAGGAAGTTTGCAATTCTTCTGTAGAAATGCTTAAAAAGAATCCAAAGAAGTTATTTTATTTTAAATTATATTTAAATGCCATTTCAATAAAATTCTTAAAGATCCTAGCAGATCAACTACAAGAAAGAGTGAGTCATTGCCCAGAGGAATTAATAAAGACTCTGTAAATGTGTATGCATTCTGTCATGATGTTGAAACATTCAGCATTTTCAGAAAAATAGTTTGGGTAGAAGTAAAACTGACGAAACCAACAAACTTGAGGAATGATTTTTTACTTTAAAAGTTTATTTCTGCTAAGGAGCAGAAAGCACAAACACATTCACATGGAAGTTACCGTTGTTGCCAATGTATATAGTCACTGAAATCAACAAAAAGTTTGCAAGGTGTTTGAGTGGTTTGCATTTTCATTCTAGGGAAAAATCTAGTAGTTTATCTAGAATGATGTAAGCTGGAAGTAATGTTATTTTAAGTATAACATCTCTTCACTATCTGTTCAAACATAAGGTTAGTTTTATAATGATGATGTTCATAGAGCTATAAATCAATAATTCAACCTGTTGTCCCAGTTGCACTAATGGTTTCATAGCAATGAAAGAAGTACAAAAAAAACTGTATTTGCCATACACTCAAGAGGGCTAACATTTTACATGTGTTTGAAAATACTTGTATAGAAAAAAATTCTTTGGAAGGGAGAAATGGCAAAAAGTGCCTTTTCTATCATCTGAATAATGTAGTATGACTCAAATATGCAAGAAGACTATGTAAAGAAGAACAGAAAAATAGAAGTCTTACCCACTTTAAGTGTCTTTAGGGTAATAATTAATTCATAAAAAGGTGTGTTACCATTGTTATAGAAAGATGAACTGAAAGATTTTTTTACATTTCCTGGTCCTAAGTTAGAAGTAGCAAATAGCTATCTTATATAATGGCTTTAAATAAAATCAATGTGTTAGTGTGAAAAATGAACGGAAACAAACTAACAGAATGATTTATGAATGAAAAGACATTTTTCAATGTATTCTACATTTTGTATCTGGAAAAGATGGGACGAATTATTGTCTTGGACTATAGTCATGAGACTTGGTTAGTTTGTTCTTTGCTTGCAGGAAAATTACAGTAAATATCCTAAGTAAAACAAGTTGGGATCACAGGAAAGCTATAAAAAACCAGCATCACAATAAATAGTCTACTACTTCAGTGAAAATATATGTAAATATTTTAATTGTTGCACTTTTCCCTCTTTGCGATAGATGATCTCCACCTGTCACCAGCAGGCCCTGTGCAGTGTAAACTTCCCCATGACCAAAAAACCCCAAATTCTGTCAGCGGCACCAGCCTCTGAACCATATATTGGTCAGGTGTGTTTATCTCTTTCTTTCAATATTCTTTCCTGCCACTGGAATGCCCTGAAGTCCTTTTTAATTGCTTTTGGACTTCTCTCTGTAACCTCATCACAAACAACCTGGATAACCAATAGCAGGTAATAATCAGAGGGTTGCACCAGGCCACAGAGTCTCCTGGTTACATCTCTAACCTGAGCCCCAGGGAGACAGCAGACTGCCTTGTGGGATGGATCTGGTTGGCGCATGAGACCATCTGTTCCACTCAGAAGGAATCACCTACCACAGTTACCCTCCTTTTTTTCCTAATTGAAGTAATCCTAAAGTGTGGGATGACTGACTCACCCTGGACAGCTCCCTGGACGGAAGGGGAATAGAATCTCAGTGAGTTCAGATCTGCCACCAGTGATACTGGTTCTACCTGGGCCACCTCAGCAGCCACCCACCAGCTGCCAGCCCAGCAGAGGCAAGCCACTTTGCCAGTTTTGAAAAGTCACCCAAAAGAGCTCCTTGCTGGGCAGACTTATCTACACTGGAGTTGGTCTTCAGAGTCCAGAGCAGTTTTTCACAGTGAGAGTTACTAGATAGTGGAATAGTCTTCCAAGGGAAGTAGGGAATTCCTGAACATTAGACAGTTTTAAGACTCAGCTTGACAGGGTGCTGGGCCAGCTAATTTAAACTGTATTTCTTTACCTTAAAGGGTTAGGTTAGATGATCCCTGAGGTGCCTTCCAACCTGGGATACTGTGATACTGTGGTCTCCTTGGCAAGTGAAGCATATATAAATATCTAAAAAACCAGTATGAAACCCAACCCCCTCTGATGGCAATTATGTCACTGTCACCACTGATGCTGTGGATCAGGCACTGGAGAAGTCCCAGACTAGACTAAATAGCAAAAAGAAAACCAATTCAGGAGCTGAATTCTGGAACTGGATTCAGGAACACATGGATCAGGATTGAAGACAGAGTGGACAGAGTTCTTCTCAGATGCTGGACATTGAAGAAGAGAGCTTGACTTTTGAGATCCCTCAGCTTTGTACCCAATATGACTTATATGGGATGAAATAGCTGATTACTCAGTTTAGGGTCACCTGTCCTGTCTGCTCCTCCCTATAGGAGTAGCCTTTTACTTTCTGCATTCCCTTAATGTGATATACAAGATCTAGCAGTAACCTTGGTCTGCACCCCAATCCTTGATAGTAACTCTAAACATTGAGTGTTCTCACTGCTGGATGCAGACACTCTCCAAAAACACAGTTAACTTCAGAAAGTAGTCAGAAGAGTTTAGCTAAAAAGTAAAATCAGTGAACAGAATTCTTCCTTTTTAACTCAAACCAGGACATCTATTTATTGTAGGAAATGTAGTTTGAGGAATCATATATTTAAAATAATTTCCAGAGTCATTCAGAAATAATTGTTATGTAATGTGAGTGCTCATTTTATCCCATGCTGATCAGCTAACCTGAAAACACTTAATAAAATTACTTCTCTCAGATTCCTTGACTTTAATTGCTAAAGATCATGGTGATCATCTCACAAAAGGAGAAATCATGTATTGGTATGGTTGGATCATAATCCTGTCTTGTGCCTCACAGGCACACACCTGTGCAAGGCGGTTGTGGTCTATTGCACCTGTGTGATTACCCATCATGAAGATTTATGTTCAGCCCAGGAAGCATCCAGTGAGGGTAAACACTGCAACAATATACCTAAATTTAAAAACACTCAAACAGTATGTGGGTAATGCTTTATGAAGCACCTTCTATACTCTCAGAGGATAGAAGAAAAAGGGAAAGAGATAAGAGGATGATGCCTGTGATGACACCTTTCTACAGTAGCTGTCCTGATCTGTATTTGTGGCATGCTTTGTGATTTCACTGTGTTACTAGTTTGGGATTGATTAGGGAACTAGAAAAATGTATTTATTTTTTGGTTTTGGTCTTCAGGGGAAAAAGATTACAATGGGAGAATTGAGCTGTGTCTTCATGTATGATGGAATTATTCTGCAGAGAAGTTAATTGTATGTGACTAGGAACAAGCAGGTAGAAATTCTCATTGTCAATATAGTTGCTTATACAATTATAATACGATATCCATGCATCTCTATTTCATTCAGGTGGAAATCTTGATTAAAATTCTTTTTTTACCATGACATAATGCCAAGAAATGACAAAAGAATAGAAGAAACTGCAAGCAAAATGCAATGTAACACACAAGGGAAAGGTTTGATGAGAAAGAACATCGTTACTACCATAGCAACAATCTGTCGTGTATACACTTTCTTAACTTTAAATGCAGCTTTATCATTTCAGTGGGTGAGGAAGGTGCCTAGCAGTAGTATTTTTATGTCTAAATCTTAAACTTAGAGTGCTAGCACTGAGGATATTTTTTCTCAGTATTAAATCTATTCCACTGAAAGGATGTTAAATTGTTTTCACTGTATTCTAATAAAACAGGTGGATTCAGGCAGTGAAAAATTATAATGTAATAGAGACCAATTACCACTGAAAAGAAAAAGAATGGATGTGTTGCCATAATAGTAATTAAAATAAGTGAACATCTAGTATATGAAGAATGAACTGAAGAGATTAAACTGGTATCTAATCTCAGAAGAGGTGAAATGAAGGGCAGAAACAACTACAAACTGCAAGGTGGGAAAGGGTTATGGGCGATTGCACCTGAGTCGCATGAAATGTGTACATGAAGCTTTGATATTTCTGTCTAGAAAAATTTGTGAAAAATGTGCATCCACATCACTCATGCTCTTACTGCACAACTCCCCGAACAGTGAGCCTAAAACTGAGGATAATGCTACAATTTTAAAACATTCTGGAGAGCTACAAGCCAGTTCTGCAGATGATGCAATACATCAAAAGAGCATCACAGATACTATGCCTGAGCAAACCAAGTTCATTGGGAATTAATAGTGCACTAAATACATCCTCAATGCATCAACACATTGAATTCATCAAATTTGTGCTATGCTATTAAACAGTATATACACAACCGCTGTTTTATTATTTTTTTCAGGATTCCAGCTGTTACACAGCCCAGTCAGAATAAATATTATTTCTCCGTAGAATACTACAGATTAGACTCAGAAATCCCAGCCACGGATTTTATTGTTAGGATACCAAAGCTACACTGGCTCTCCTTTTCAAAATGACATCTGAGTAAAAGAAAAAAAAATAAATAATGATAATAACAACAATAAAATCCCTTAAATAAGTAAAAAAATAAGAAATCAGAGGAATGTGAAAATAAATTGAAAGTTTGTATTAAGAATATTCTAAAAAAGACTGCAGAAATAGACTATTACATGGAAGATAAGGTCATTGCCTTAATTTTTACTGGCTTAGTATAAGTTATCATGTATAAAAGGAGTTCCATAATGGTGCGGGAGCTTTAGTGCAAATGAGAATAGATTATTTTACTTTTGGAGCCTGGTAACCCTACAATATGGAAGTGGGTACATCTGTTCCTAGTGATGTATCTTCCAAAGGCAGGTACATAATGTCGTTGTACTTGAAGATCTCGTAGAGCCTTCATGATTTATCCTCCAAGCACATCACCTCCTGTCATTATACCTTGAATCTATTCAGAGACACTTTCAAGGTTCAACCTTCTTCTTAAAGGTAATGCAGACATAATTAATTATGGCAAGACACTGTGTTACACTCACATATGTCCTCCAACATTAAAACAGAGGCATAGCCAGAAAAGATAAGTCCAAATACAATTCACAGGTAGGATACCTGAAAAAGATCCTGGATGTATCTTTGTACACTCAGATTAAAGTATATGGATACACAAGTTTCATGTTTCCTAATACACCTGAAATCTGTTGCTCCTTGTAACCAGAACAGTTTTTATTGTGGGCTGGGAACATCAACACCTATTCCAAAAACAAGACTCATGCTCCTGGAGTGAAGATTCATCTAGAACATTATCCCATCTCTGAAACTAACCAATACAGAAGCCTAAACAAGACTAAAATCTAAATATTTACCTACTTGCTATCCACTAACTGCTTCCAGAGATTAATGACTTAGACTTCCTAGTAAGGAAGAAGTATCTTACTACAGTACATGCTGACTAATTTTATGTCACTGCAATCTATACATGCAGCTCTACATCTGAGTCCTTATTCAACTTCAATAGTCCATGGAGAGGAACAGAAACTCTGTGGCGTGATTAAAGAAACCACAAAGGTTGTGGTGACTATCTCAGATTTAGATTACTTCTTCAATTTCCACAGTTGCATTTTCAATCAAAGTAAATATTTTGTATTATATATCTGGCACTCAATTCCACTACTTAACTGTGTTTTCTGAAATGCAATTTTAGTCTGGTTTTGACTTTCTGTTTTATTTCATATCTACTAGTTCTTCTATTTTAGCTATCATTACAAGACACTATTTTGCATAATGATATCTTGTATTACAAGAGAGAAACTTTTATAAATGAAAAAAGTGAAATGCATTTTATACTCTTCGTCAACCCACAAAGGTCCTCTTCAGTGAAGGACACTCAATAATGGGTGAACATTTCCTTTTCTTAAAGTGATACTTTGACATCTTGCTGAAAGTATCCCCTGGTCCTAAAACGAGATGGTTAATCTGTTGTTAAAATGCAGTAGGTGTGAAATCTAGATCTTCCACACACTACATGATTGCTTTATAAGAAACCTGTTGTATAATGTTGTTGGAATGCCATCTGCTCAGGTGGCAAAACTGTTATGATTTGAGTACTTAACCCCATGACAAGAAACATCTTCTGGAGATACAGGACGCTAATCGTCCTAAGTAAGCTGTCTAATTTGTTGCCCTAATCAAGGGTATGAACTACATTCCAGAAGCATAATCAAAAGGAACAGGTTTCAGTACTCCAGCTCCCAAGTTATCTTTGGATATACTCCTACAACAGCTGTTGATGTTACACTGCGTCAATGCAAAGCATCAAAGGCAGGCAGACTCAATTACAGGACAGGTATGCTTAGACACCTGCTTCAAAAACGAGCGAGCAGTCTATACACAAAACATCTCACCTGTGGGTGCATAAAATACAGACTATTTTCATTGTCACAACCTGTCAGTTCAACCAAGTGTCTGCCTGATTTGCAACCCAAGTTTCAAGAAATGTACTAAATTCACATGAATTTGGAACCTCTTCTAAGAAAGGTGAA
>WEIS01022000.1:498-12098 GCA_013389965.1 Todus mexicanus | reverse complement strand
ATTGGGGCTGCTGGGGGCTGGGGAAGGCAGAAAGCCAACAAAATGTGGCTCTCTGACGTCCTTAATCCCTTTCCAATTACGTAACGCAACTCCTGAATTCACCCCTAAACATCCAGATCAGCAAGTGGCAACTTTTTCATTTTAATTTTATTTTAAATTTTATTAAATTTCTGCTGCCTTCACATTTCAGAGAAAGACTTCATGTTCAATCAGATTTACTCTGAGATGACTGACAAAGGCGTGCTGAATCCTAATGGAAGTACATCAAAGAACATGAATATCACAAGTCTGCTACAGCCTCTCTCTCCTTTTCGGAGGGGCTCAGAAGGGGAATTGAATTAGTCCAGGTAAAATCAGCAGTGAGTTTGCTAGGGTTAGTGATAAGAAAAACCTTACAACCAGAAATTTTTGTTTTCTCCTCCCATGAAAACTTTAGTGACTGAAGTTTATCATGCACAGTGTTTATCAGAAATCTTCCCAACTACAAACCACCCCACACTCTTTGATACAAAATGAGTTATTACAGTCAAACTGCTGAGGATGAAACCTCTTTCAGAAAAACCTCCTATATATTGCAGAGCACAGTTCATGCCAGCTGTAAAGTTAGACGCTCTTTCTTTTTCTCTCAGGTCTTCAGCTAAATAATCAGTGGGAAATCGAAACATTAAAAGGGGTAAGTAAAGGAAATGATAAAATAAATATTAAGACACCATGTGTTTAGGATGCTTGTCACCCAACAGCACAGGGACTGTAAATGTTCAGGAGCTCTGACTCTTGTCCTTGCAGCAGGACCCAATTTAGAGCCACAGAATCACAGAATTCAGTGACAGTATAAGAAATGACATTTAAAACACGGATTTAAGTTCCTAAGCACTAGATACCCAAGAACCTCTACTCCTGCGTTCACTCAATTGGATTCCCTTGATATGACATTCATGTAAATCCTCGCCAAACTGGTGCAACTCAGAAATAACAGCAAGGGGAGGGCCACATGCACAACTGCATCTGCCTCTTGCTAGAAAGAACACAGCAGGAGGAGGTACTGATTTCATCTCTTCACTAACTTCTGCTCCTGGAAGTTATATACAAGCTGAAACTCCTGCTTTCAATGAACTTTGGGATTTGCCCTCTTCTAACATCTCTCTCTCGCTCTTTGCCAGGCTAAATCGGGTTCTCTCAGACTTTTTCAGCTACCCAAGTCCCCATTTGCATGCTCTACCCAGTCAGGGTAAGCCCTTGTTACAATGGCACTCCCAAGAAACACCACTATCACCTCTTTGTGTCCCTCCTGAAGCACATAGAGGCAACAAGAGTCAGTTCCAGAGTATGTCACCATTTTAATAAAGCTATTCATGCCAATTCAAATGCTACCAGCATTTACTATTGCTTGTAACTCTCCTAGAGGAGTGGGTGAAGGCGGGGGGGCGGGCGGGAAGACACCTCCAAAGCCACAATCTCTGCTTTTCAAAGTGGTGTCCAGGGAGGATTCTTTGCTAAAGGGTGAATATGCTTCTACACTCAACAGCATAGGGAACAAAGCCAAGCCTGTCCAACATACTCCTAAACCCAGCCTGACAATACACAACTTTCTTTTTCAAAATGTTTTTCCAGGAAGGGAGAAGAAAGGCTGAGATATGGAGGTCCAGCACAAGCAGAGACGCTTTTCCCAGGGAAGAAATGCAGCTGAGAAAGTGCAATGGAAACAAGAGACCGTCCCGTCTTTGCAGAAGTCTCACTCGTGCCACACTCTCCCCGAAACAACAGCTGCCCCCTTTCCAGCAGTGGCTCCCCTATTCAGAGCAAACAAAGCGTTTCCCAGTCACCCTCACATATAGAAATATGTAATCTTAGCATTTATATTATAAAAATATCTGTTCAGATTGCTTGTTAAAATAATTTTATGCTCCTTATATTTAGTCCTCAAGCGATTCAACCAAGCCATGCTGAATAGGTATATGACAAGTGAGCTAAATGAAGAGAAGTACAGAGGCAACACTTCTTGGCCTTAGATTCGCCTTTTTGCGTGACTCAGTGGGGCCTGCACAAAGAGCTCTTGTGTGCAGACTTGACTCCATAGTCACAGACATACTGGGATAAGAAGAGGGGCACACACACATTATCTGCACATCAAGCCCTAGGCACTGGGAACTCAGATCCGTGATTTTCAAAATCTGGCCTGTAGAGCGACTGCAGATGTCTGCCTCACAGCAAGCTAGAATTTGTTTCCATAGCCCTCAGTATTAACAGAGAAGCATCACAAACTGTAGTATCCAATGGAGGAGGGGGAGACAGATGGAGGGTGGGATGGGGGTGACAGGACACAGCTGGGATGACACCAAACATTAAAACCACCACAAAAACCTCAAGCCATTGAAACAGGAGCCAACATTGACAAAAATGCACCTGGGCCTTTTCCAGGCCTTCTGAGTGAATTGTGAAAGCAGAAGAAATGGGTTTTCTCTCTTTTAAACATACCTCTGTTGTTTTACTCACAAAGAAATGTGATAAATTGATCCTACTTCCATTTATTATCCAGAGCAAGATTGCTCGGTGCAGACAGTCTCATTCAAAACATCTGTCTGTTTGAGGGGGAAGGAGACAAACCCTGTTAGAACAGCGTTAAGGAAAGAGGAGTTTAGCTCAGAGCAGAGCTCAATGTACCCTTTCCAAGAGCCCCTGCCGTCGCTTCCCATTACATCTGCTGCAGTAACAAGTACCACCTCCATTGCCATTTCCCACTGCAGGAGAGTACAGCAAGAGCTGGGGGATAGCCTCAGCTCTCCTTTCTCTTGGTGCTTGCTCACTCTGGCACATGCCCACCCGTGCTAAAGCACCAGCTGAAGCAGGCTGGTGGGCGTGAAGTAACCTGCAGCTGCAGATCAACAGACAGAGCATTTGTGACTGGCCAGCAGGAGGCCAGTCACCCAGAGCAGTCATTGCTCAGGTCCACCTGCCAACTCAGGCCACAGATGCAGAAACTGGTTTGTACAAAATTATTTAAATAGGTATGAATTTCCAAGCTGTGTAATTTCTGTAGAGCTGGGCAAGACTATGAGCCTGCAGGTTGTGGTAAATGGGAGCGGAGATGAGAACAGGAGAGAAGCTGGCAGTGCTTTGAAAGTTTCCTTGTGTCTTAGGTGTAAACACTACAAAGTCAGCTGGAATCCAAACTGGAAAACAAGTGAATTGGAACCGAAACAGCAGGGTTGAGAGACCACAAACGGACTGCACTGCAGTCATGACTTACTGAACAGGCCAGATACTTGATCAAATGCTTTTGGGCCATACTCAGATTGCCTTCATTCCATATAAATCTCTGTTCCAAGTGTCTCTTATCAGCTGTCTCTCTGCATCATACTGCATTAGCTGAGCCTCAAGAACTCATAATTATGCCTCAGAGGCTCAGTCCTGAACAGAATCAAAGCAGAAGCAACCCTGTTAACAGTCTTTCAACAGCACACAGTTCCTCCATGAAGCTCACAGGTTACTGACTAAACATGTTAGAGCCAAAAGGGCGATAGTTTGTAATTGCATCTTCTCAGTCGCTTCCCTTCCCAAAGCATTTGTTACTGTACTTGCTAGATATCTGAGAACAAAGCTCCCTCAGGAGCACTTCTCCTATCATAGCAGTAAAGGAAGAACAAGACTGCATTCAATGTGTTAATCGGAAGATCAGAATTGAAGTTGTTCAGGTTGGGAAGCGTCTCAGACACATAGTAACCTGTCGACCCAGCCCAAACTTTGCCACTCCTCCATACAAATGGTACCCAGACAAGTTTTCAACCTAAGCTTAAGCTGTGCCTGTGTCCTCCAACGCCTTCCTTGATCCCGCCTGCCTCCTTTATCAGTGACCTGGATTCTCTAGCAGGAAATGCTGAAGCAGATTCTTATACTCACAACAGCATGCAGCAGAGATGGAGAAACTCTTCAGACTCCTCTGGCAAGGCAGCTGCACTTCGATGTCCTGTAATAAAATTAGACGCCTCACCTTCTGAACTATCACTTGTCCCTACCCCCAGCAGCTGGCAGTCTGCAGTCTTTAGGGTCTGTCTGCAGCTAGTGAGAAGGTTTGCATAGTTCACCAATGTAAATGGCCGTACATCCACGTCAAGTATTTCTAAATGCTTCGTTCTCAGCTTGCAAACTAATATTCCTCTGCAAGTATTTATTTCTATCCTCCTTCAGAGAGGTTATCCTGTCACTGCAGATCTGACCCATTCAATAATCTTTGCACGGTGCAAGATATACAGAAGTATGAGGTACACACTGTATCATGGTAACTAAACATGGGTACGTTTTCAGAGCAGTCAGAAAAAAACCAAAGAGCTGTGCTCCGGTAGCTGTGCTGCCGTTTAAAATAATTTCATTAAGAAGTTAAGAAATAAGAATGAAATGCACGAGAATAACTGATTATTATCAACTCTGTAACATATTCACTTGTCAAGGTTTAGGGCCAGGGCTGTCCACTAGACTGATGAGATGCTCTCTGTTAGCATCTCTCCCTCCCCAAAGGGAAAGAGAAAGGGGAAAAGAGAGACTTACGGATTGGAAAAGAAAGCTGTAACAGCTTTAATGAAATCATAATAAAATGGAATATACCCAAATACGTACAAACCAGTATCGAATCCAAGCCTCGTGATGGCAAATACGTCACTGTCACCATGGATGCTGCGGAGCAGGCACTGGGGAAGTCCCAGACGGGACTGAGTTAGAGATGGGAACCAAATTTGGGAGCTGGATTCTGGAACTGAGTTCAGGAATACATGAATCGATGGATGGAGTCCTCAGATGCCAGCCATTGAAGACGAGAGCTTGACGCACATGATCCCTCAGCTTTATACTCAACATGAAATATATGGGATGTAATCCCTCACTGGTCAGTTTAGGGTCACCTGTCCTGTCTGCTCCTCCTCACAGGTGCAGCCTTTTACTTTCTGCACCCCCAACGTGGTACCCAAGATTTAGCAGTGACATTGCTCTGCATGCACCAATCCTTGGTAGCAACTGTAAACACGGAGCGTTATCACTGCTAGCAGCAGAGACTGTCTGCAAAAACATGCCAGTAACTTCAGAAAGTGCAGTTAGAAGAGACTGAGCTGAAAAGTAAAATCACTGAACAGAACTCATTCTGTTCTAGTTCAAACCAGGACATCACTGTAGGTATGTAAAGCAACACTTAAGATCTAGCCGACAACAGCAGGAAGCCAAGAGAAAGACACTGTTAACAGCATCCTCCAAAGAAAATATATCATGTCACACACCTGGACTGTACAATTTAAACAGGGTGAACTGTCTTCCCCAGCCCGCCCCCCACCAGTTTTATATTAAACA
Organism: Todus mexicanus; assembly: GCA_013389965.1. Lineage (NCBI taxonomy): Eukaryota > Metazoa > Chordata > Aves > Coraciiformes > Todidae > Todus > Todus mexicanus. The sequence goes on along the minus strand of WEIS01022000.1, from coordinate 6,767 downwards.
ACAGGAAGAAGCATGTAACAAATACTCTCTGAAGCAAGGTAAGAAGAGACTATAAACACTGAAAAGCCAAATGCCAGATGCCTGGACGCCCCTCACCACAGTTAAATGAACTTGAAAGACGCAAGTCCATGCACTTTTTCACAGGGGCAGGCAGGGATGCTCAGAGGTTAAAACAAAGGAACATAGTATGTGAAATACATCAGAGGATGTTTTTCCAGATCAGAGTGAAACACAGCACCAGATCATGACCACTGGGAATGCTTTTGCCAGGGATGTCAGCAAACGACCATCTTACCAGCCTCCACTTTCACACTGCAAAAAGATGCTGGAAGGACAGGAGGACTACGTTCCTGGCCAGTCACGAGCAGTTGTGGCATCATGGCAGGGACTGCCAGTGTCCTGAATAGCACAAACCATCTTGCTTTTACAAGCTCCTCTCTCAGACTCTCTCACAAACAGGTTTCAATTTTGTGCACTTGATCTGATGCAGAACATCCAACCAAGACTGCGACTGTGACTTTCGTTTGTTTTTAAAGGAAAAATATTTGACAGACAATACGACACATACCAGGATTATGTGATAAAACAGGGATACTGAAACCGAGCGACTTGTAAGAAAGAGTTCCTGTGTCCTGGTACTGTTCTGAGGCTGTGTGATAAATCTTGCTTGATGTCCAGGTTTTGCTGGGACAGAACCACAGGCCAGCTATGGGAGTGCCAGTTGTCAGCAGTTTCAAGTCAGCCAGGAGCTTAAGATGGGATGGGCAAAAGCCAGGGAAGCTGACTCGAGCTGGCTACAGGTGTATCCTAGACCATAAAAGTCACACTCAGTATAAAGGGGGAAGTTTGCTGAGGAGAGGTGCTCCTGCTCCTTGCTGTCTCTGGAGGGGCTCACTCCCCATTCTGCTCCCAAGGACTGCTTTCCCCTTTTATTGCGACCGCTGTACATTCACGGGGCTGAGTATAACTTTGTATACTTACATTGGCAATAGGATTAATATTAGTTTTTCTGTTTCATGAAACCTGTTTTCATTTCAGCCCACGGGTCTCCTCGCCTTTTCCCGATTCACACTCCTCTGCTGGGGAGGGGGTCACTGGGTGACAGAGCAACTGCTGCAGTGAAGCCCCAGACACAGGCTAAATGTAGACACTTAGAGGGTCTAGAAGTAATCAAAAGCGACTGTGCCACCTCAACTCAATGTGCGCCCCGTGCCAACCAAGGCACACGATTTGTGCTTCTGCAGACATCCATCCCGCTCAAGGCAAAGCATAAAGCATTGGCTAAACCCCACACTCGTATTTCGCCTCCTGACCCCAGCTAACTAAACATGATACGTGAATCAACGTGGCTCAGCCGAACAAACGCAGCTCAGTTGCTTGTGATTGTCTGTTGAGATGCTCAGGAAAATTTTTATTTGGGTGTTCATGCACGCTTTGAAACAGGCACTAGTGGTACAGGTTTTGAGGTCACAGGAACGCTCGTCATTCACTGCTTTTAAGAAAACTTAGAGCAGAAATGGAGAACACATACATTAAAACAGGAACTGCTAACGCTCTTGGGTAATACACCCAACTTGGTATGTATTAAAAAAATAACGTTTAAAATAAAATAAATAGCTTCCTTAGGAAACAAAATCAATTCTGCATTTATCTTTTTTTTTTCAAATGCCATTAATATGGAAGTTTCAGGTTAAAAAACTGTATTTATCTTTACCTTTCACATCCAGAAACAGTTCTGGGTCAACTACGGAATTACTGAACATTAAGATAATTCAGTATCACAAGGGTGGCAGATGGTCCTTGAAGTGTAATGGCTTCACGTGCCAGTTTTATCCCATGACCTGCATGTCTCACCTTTCCCCATCAGCTCATTCTAAAGCCTAGCTGCTGTCTGAGTCACTGTGTCCATCTTCTTTTGCAGACAGAGCATCTTTGGACGAATCATTGGCGTCTCCCAAAGGAACAGCCCCTTTCCGCTGCGGCAAGACACTGAAAAAGGCCTCCTTCCAGTCTCTCTTCTCCAGGTATGCAAGGATGATCTCAAACACTGAAACATCAAGAAAGACCATCAGCTCTTTTACGGGAAGATAAGAGAACTGCTGAGAGGAGCACACACCAAATCCATCTTTACGGAGGTTTACACGCATTTGCTTGTGACATCTTCTGAATAAAGCTGATGAAGTACAGGCAGGAGACGACAATTTTGTTACTGCAGCAGTCCACAGCCAAGCACACATTGAGCCTCCAGCTGTAAGACAGTTACTACAGCAGTGCTTTTCTGCAGCAGCACCAGTTTGAATTAATTTCTCTCAGGGAGAGAAAGGAATGTCCCCCCAGTACTTCAGGTCTCACAGATGCCTCAATGGTGCAGCCCCGGGGACACTGGGGCTGCAACAGGCATGCCAAGGGGAGCACGGCACTGCACCAACCTTGCTCCCTCCACAGCATTCTCATCTGGCCCACCCATGCTGCTGGGCACCCTGACCCAAAAATCCCCTTACCGTTAGGGTTTAGGTTTGGGTTCAGAGAACCAGAAAGCCTACAGCTCCAGGGACACTGGGCATGCCATTTGCACTGCTGTAGATGCACTTCAACCGCTACTTTGTCCCCTTCCTGACATATGGGTAGCCCGAAATCTTCCTAAAACCTGCTGTAATTACCTTTCACTTCCATTTTCATCTGAGCTTATGGCAAAAAATTTAATTAGTCTCCAATTCTGTGACCCCTTCTTGCTGTTTCTGTTATTCTCACCATAGATGCATCCTCCTAGTCCTCCCGTTGCAGCTTCCAAAACTCTCCCCAATTGAAAATAGCTCCAAATTGTATTATACACAAAATTAACCAGCAAATTCTTTCTTAGAAAAATCCCAGGCTATCCAAAACACCTCTCGACACAGACTGTGGCTTGGCAGCAGCAAGGAAAGCAGGAGGAGGCCCTACAGCTGGTAAGCCAAACTTGGATGACAAATCTGGGACAGAGGGGTTGCTCTTCAAGCTTGGGGCTACAGGAATAGTGCTAACACCACTGGAGAATGCTGACTTCAAAGAATGAACCCAGCACAAGTGTTCTCATATGCTGTCGCTTGGCATCGTGAAAGGATCAAAGGAGCTCTGGAGGGAAAGAAAAAACCTTACAGAGAGTTAGGCAGAGGTTCAGAAAGGGAGGAGCAGCATGGGTCTCACACTCACTGAGAGTCAAGTTACAGAAAAGTGTCACATTTGCTAGGTTTTCCAGATCCAGGTTTATTGGGCAGCCAGCTGCCCTCTGGGACACTGATACTGAAGAGTTGGCCATTTTACTAAGCAGGTTATTCACCTAAAACAGACCATGAAGGAATGAACTCTCAGAAGACTATATTGATATCGCTGTAATTTAGTGCAGAAAGCATCTGTGGCAAAAATGCTGGCTTAAGAGACAAGAAAGAGCATAAAGAGCATGCTGCTTCTCCCTTGCTTTGGAACTTCTTTTATTTGCACAGTAAAAACAGTACTGATGGAAAGAGAGTGGCTTCCACAGGAGAACAGAGGTTTCCAGGATGGGCTGCAATAGCAACAGAAGTATTATGCAAGGACAGAAAAAGGCAGTGGGAGCTGCTGGTAGACGTCATTGCAGACTGAAATGAAGCAATACGGTCCTTTAACATACACTATGAAATATTAGCCTGAACAGAAGGAAACAAACTCTCTCAGCTATATCGGCAGTTGTGTTTTGCAATACAGCGTTTTACACAGATCTTAACTCATCCAAGGTTTGTAATTCCAGATCGAGTTAAAAAAATAAGTCTCGTCTTACACTGTGTCAGTTTTCTAGCATCACATATTCCGTGTAAACGTGTGTTCCTCATGCCATTTTAACATGACAATGCAGGCACTGAATTCCCTGTGGAAATCTATGGAGACTTGATCCCGAGACAGAAGGATTTTAAGTAAATCTGTTAAAAACACCGTCAATCTCCCACCACTAGAGGGCCCATTCAACCAACGCACTTCAAAGCCTGCCAAGGTGGTTCAGAAGGAATTTCTTCTTGTAAAGGACTTTCCAAATTCACACCTATCAAAAGTAGTTCCAGAGGGACCAGACAGCTCCCCCAGTCTCACCTGGTGAGCCCTGTATTGTACTTTACTAGCTTTAAGCTCTGCATCGAGGCTGGGAACCCAGAGGCCAGAATCATCAGAGAAAGGGTGAGCAATTACACAAAGCAGTGAGGTGGGTGTACTCACAGCAAACTACGAAACCCTCAGCGCAAACATCCTTTTCACCTATGAGATTTCATTATGAGATCTGAGAGGCAGCTCGATTCTGTCCACCTTACTCATGCCTTACTCCCTTAAAAGCTGCTATTTTGGACTTAGATTGTAAGCTATTAGGGTTACAACATACACCAGAGCCTTAACTACCACAGTGAAAGGCACCTCTGCTTTTGGTGGTGGTGGTGTGTTTATTTTCCTGCCCCAAGACCTTAAAGCACAATACTGCTATAGTATAATTTCTACATTTATAAGGGTCTGTGAATTAAGAGCCTTTCAACTGCAATTTGAAAATGTTTTAGAAGGGAAGACAAGCTCATGCAAACTCCGGTGCCTAAAAGTCAGGCACAAGAAACGAGCACATAAAGCAGGTCAATGAAAGCCTCAATACAAGGAATGCAATTCAGATACAGTGCTCAGCCATGTAGAAGAGAGCCTCAAGAAATCTTGACACTAGAGGTCAGTATAAGATTATTGCAGGAAAAACTGCAGCAGAAAGCTACAGCTAATATAAGGTTTGATGAATAACACATCAAGTCCTGTTCTTGTCTATGTAAAGCAGTATTTAAAGATCACATTTCAGAAACATGTAAAATCTTACAAATACATGCAAATACATACACCATCAACCGACGGCGTTTTAAGAAAATAAAGTTATTCTTGAGTAATGCGTTACGTAACAAAATGAAATAAAAGGTAAGGAAAAAACCAACGTAAGATAAAATAAAAGAACCTGAAGTAGGGCAAAATAAAAACCTGGAAACTATGTCAAAAATTCTCACAAAGGTTGGAGTAGGCTCCATTTTGCATGTCTTTTTGTTTAACGACACTGAAGGGCAACCTGCTAATAAAACTGTAAGTTGAAAAGGAGTGGCATTCAAGACTTGGTTATGCAGTTGTATCCTTCAATGAGAACCCAGGAAAACAGGTAAAAATACATTTATGAAAGCTCAGCAAACGGAGTACTGCTGATACCCAATGAGTCTACAGCTACCTGAGCAGCTACTGCTGAACAAAGAGGTGAAAGCATCGCAAACATTTATCCTCCCATAGGATAAAATACAGGGGATAGTTTCCAACATTTTGCTCACTTATACATTAACCCTGGAAAGAAGAGCAGGTTGGTAAGAATGCCAAAATTACTCATGGGACAAGTTCACAGAATATGAGGTGCACTTCTAAGTGGATACAGTAATTGCCACCATTCCTTACATTTAACTGTATCTAAGATATTTAACGGTCAGGACCATTACTGTATCCCAAAGGCAACCAGATTCAAGAAACATCAACACAATAAAGTAAGATTTCGGTATCTGCAGTACAGTGCACATTTTGAAGGTTCAAATTCTGAATATTGCAGGTATATGCTATAATAATGTCATCATTTTGTGAAGGAAAACTTACCGTGATTGACAGCTAACACCTTCCGGCTGTTCATCTTGACAAAGTTCCCAAGTGGGAGCTGTGCATGACTAATTCCCTGCTCTACAGCTTTTTTGTAAGTAATTCCCTGTGGGAATGACACCAAAATAATGACATTGAGAATCATGATTTCCAATCAGCCCACACAGATTACTACAAGTATCATGTACTGGCAGGAGTTTTGCCAGTGCTGCCAGGATCACCTTAGAAGATATTTATGAAAAGAAACTTACCCTGCAGAGACAGCACCTGCTTCAAGAGCTACCTTTGGAAAACTTTCTACTTTGAATATATGTCACGCTGCGCTGTACGGTCAAAAGGATTTATTTACAAAAGGATTTTAAAGAAAACTTGTTCGCGCAGCTGCAGCTCTAGAAAGCGTTAGCCATAGCCTGTTTTAAAGGCGAGTTTATGCCTATGTACAAAGTTACTCAGACGGCAGTAAATGAGTATTTTTTCAGAAGAGTAAAGGACAAAGAAATTTTGTCTGCCTTTTAAACCTGGCAACTCCTGTGCCCGAGATGGGGAAAAAACCCCAAATCTTTAACACTGTGTAAACACTTTACACCATAACGACTATGTAAAGCATCTGCTTTAGC
>WEIS01021998.1:1932-22156 GCA_013389965.1 Todus mexicanus | reverse complement strand
GCAATCAAGAAAATTTTATCAAGCATGAAATAGCGTTTTAACAAAACAGGGGTTTTTGCTGAAGTAATGTTTCAGTAAGGAAGGAAATACCATTGACTTTATTACAGCTGCCTAATGTTTTCCACGAACTGCAGAAAATAATTCATTGTATCTTAGTGACCTACAATAACAGCTGACTGCTTGCACTTGATGGAAATGTGATTTGTGCCTACTCAAAATTAACTATTTAACTTCTCCATATTCTTCTCTCTGGTAGCACATTACTTTCCTTTGCATTCTGTTCATACTGCTTCCTGAGATATGAACTGCCCTAAACACAAACACCAATCACTAAGCAATGTTTTTCCACGAGAGAAGAAAAATATGGGCAGTCTTCATGTTCTGTGAGCTGCAAAATTCACGCTGAGCTCTAAAAGACTGCACTTAGATGAGGCCCCTTCTTTTCACCAGTCATTTTATCTCAATCATTCAATAACATAATAAATATAAAGGAACATTTCTGACAGTTGCACAAGTGTGGGCACATCCATACACATGCACGTTCAGCAGAAAGATCCTGAGTGAGAATGTTAGAGAAGAAGCAAAACCTGTAAAGTTTCATGACTAGACTAGATGGAGTGACAATGCAAAGGGAAAAGTAGTAATTTATCTAAGAAGTGTGGAGAAAAAGGAGTGGGGATGAGGAAGGGAGGATGGGAACAAAATCTCTGTCTATGGAGTCTTTTTAGAAGATTTACTCTGGCTGTTGTTGCTGCCTCTGAGAAACAGGAGATGGATGCAAGCTGCCCTGCTGCAATCGACTTTGCTGGAAGGCCAACAGATTTCTTATTCACCATGTAATACCATCCCTTTGTCATACAACTTAGAGAATATGTTTTGTCCTTTACACACTAATAGCACCAAGATATCGTGCACACATCTAGGAACACTGTACATATGCACAGTATCTATCCACTTAGTGTAAAATTGTGTATATAGGTACATCACATATATAATATCCATGAACATACACATCTATCCACATGTATATACAACTGCTAATGGACAGATGTGTTGTTTACTAGGGAAGGAGAATTCAGCCAGGGATTGCGAGTAAATTTTACTTTAACAGAAGGTGACCTGGAATCCTTCATGTGCATTCAGAATAAACAAGAATGAACATTTCACCTGCAAATTATGGTGCATGTCCCCATAATTTGTGTGAAAAACAGATAAGAAAAAGAGATACACCTACTTTGGTTTTTACTGTGTATGGCACATAAAGAGGACTCTTTCTTCATGCTTGAAAAGCAGCTGTATATCTTTGAAGTGCACTGCCTGTTTTTCCTAGTCTTACCAGTTCAAATTAGGATAACTTGCATGAATCCAGGATTACTTCCACTGAAGTTATTTAACTACACAGAGGTACAACAGGTTCAAGGAAACCTTGGAGTCTCCATTCCACCATTCCATACTGGTGGGATTCTGTTTTATTCTTTCAAATGTGTTAATGGAAGGACCACTTCACATTACTGAAATGAAACAAGACTGTAAGCAAGGAGGTGTTAAGATATTACTAGAATTGGAGATCAGCTCTTTTTAACTGCTTGAACTGCTGTACAGTTAAGACTGCTGTTGAAGTCGAGACCTCCATTTTATATGCTAGTCAGAAAACGTCCTAGTGAACACTCCAGTCGCTCTCACCAGCAAAGAAACTGTTTTCTAACTCACTCATGACATGATATCCAGGTACCACTTACTGAAACATGAGTGTCAGTTCCTCAGAGGTTTATGTTTAAAATTTTAAGTGGCCTGCTTATGAGATGAGCTCCCTTAATATAAGAAGCCAAGAGAACACACCTGTTATTTAATAGTACCCTTTCTCTATAACTTCTCCACTCCATTTTCCTCCTGCTGCTTAAAGTACTGGATCCATGTGTCAGTTGCCCCTGTGCACGTCAAGATGCAACTGCGTTCAAATAATCGCTGAAATATCACAGGAAGAAAGAACCTGCTGCTGTCAGACCACAACAGGCTTATATAACAAAAAGTTTGACTCTTCTGTCACTGGGAGGTCATCAAAAAAAGTTCCCTGAGATTGTTCAGTGTTTCATTGGGCTTTTTTATTTATTTTATACTTCCTATCCAAGGGAAAAGATTGGGTAATCAATTGGCACAGGCTATAAGCAGACAATGCCACCATGAATACCTTTATATTGAGCTCACTTACAGCTAGTGAAAAGAAGCTTATATTCCCATAGACCCAGAATTTTTTTCCTTTTCAGGCACTTAAATGAATGAAGAGAAAATATGTAATGTAAACTGTGAGAAACAGGTTCAGAATTATGGCCATATACTTAAATATAGTGAAAATCAAATTCAACAGGATAGCACTCATCCTTGACAGCTTTCAAAGGAATGTACCCCATAGCCAGCTTGTGTGTTTCTTACCAACTGAAGGTGCATATGTCTGACAGATTTTGTCCAAAAGTGTGTTGTCTTCTACTGTCAACATAACTGTTCTTAAATACAGCTCAGAAGCTGAGGTGGTTAACTAGCTGCACACTTTCTCAGGTTACAGTCATTCTTAAATACATCCCAGGAATTTGAGAGACGACCCTTCAAGAAATTTACCCTTGTGCACACCCAAGCAAGTACAATAAAGGGTGTAAATTAATCCCTGCTGTGATGTAGATGTTTAAGAGCATTTCAGTCAATGGTTGCAACTCAGTCTCAGCTTGGTGAGTGTTTCAGTATCTGATACATCCACGTTTTCTTACTGTAGCTTCTTAACAAAAGCTGGTTATGCTTCTCTAGTGGAGTTAGATGCATGTAACTGCAGCTATGGCAATTACTGTATCGTGGGCGTGTAGCAAAACACACCTCCAGTGTTCTCTGCTCGGCGTGTCTCTAGTGAGCTGCCAGCTTTCCAGACAAATGTAAAAGTCTAGAGGGTACTGTAGCAGAGAAACCACAGTGGAATGCTACAACAAAAGAGTTAAGATCAGAAGCCCTACAAAATACTAATAATTATAATACGAAAAGCTAGTAAGTAAATACCATATGGTAATAAACTGCATTTTTACATGCAGCACTAACTAGTCTTCTATGGAAATATAGTCTTCTCTCATACTTCTTAAATATATCCAGACAATGAGGCAGCTTGCTTGCCAGGTGGATTTTCCTTTTTTCTTTTTCTTTTTTTCTTTTCTTTTCTTTTCTTTTCCCTTTTCTTCTCCCTTTTCCCTTTTCTTTTCCCTTTTCCCTTTTCTTTTCCCTTTTCCCTTTTCTTTTCCCTTTTCCCTTTTCTTTTCCCTTTTCCCTTTTCTTTTCCCTTTTCCCTTTTCTTTTCCCTTTTCCCTTTTCTTTTCCCTTTTCCCTTTTCTTTTCCCTTTTCCCTTTTCTTTTCCCTTTTCCCTTTTCTTTTCCCTTTTCCCTTTTCTTTTCCCTTTTCCCTTTTCTTTTCCCTTTTCCCTTTTCTTTTCCCTTTTCCCTTTTCTTTTCCCTTTTCCCTTTTCTTTTCCCTTCTTTTCACTTTTCTTTTCCCTTCTTTTTTCTTTTCTTTTTCTTTCAAATCTTGTGGAATAGTAGAGATAAATCCATGCCTGGATTCACAACACTAACTGCTGAAGAGAGTGATGCAAGTCTACCGCAGTAAAATATTGGATGCTGAGCCGATATTGTACTTTTCAGGTGTCTTAGCTAAAAGGAACTTGAAATAGACACCTGGCAGAGAATTACAGTCTCTTGCAGGTTTGCCTCTCGTGGGAGTTCAGTGGACAGTAACTTCCATGTCTGACATCAGAAAGTACCTTTCAGTGGCAAGCGTCATGTTTACCAGGGTGCTCTGCCACTTCAGACCCCTCCCAATTCATGCACTTGATTCTCCACAAAGAATACATGTAAGTGGGACATCTCATTCTCATGTGCTAAAAGGACTGAGAATGTGTATATTGCTATGTAGGCAAGGAGTTCCTGGAACGGTGACACAGCTCATCTGTAAATTGCTTTTGCTTCAGTTCTACAGCTGCAAGAGCAGTAAGCACTGGAGCCAGATGTGTCCAGAGAAGAGACTTTGCTAAAGGCTGGCCAGGAAGCCAAGCCACAGGCACAGACATTGCTACATAAAATGCATTCCAGTGGTTGGCATCTGGGCCCTGCAGCTGCCAAGCACACCCAGTGTGTGGCCACGGGTGTTGGCTTCAATACTAGAACATTTTGAGGAGGAGGCCAACAACCAGGAACCAGAGCAGACAGCGCCAAGTTACTACAGAAATTACATTCATGTGCCAATTTGCTTGCTATTTCAAGAGACAAAATTTTATCTCCTAAGTATTGTTTTGAACATACCCATATGACAGTTAACAGAAATATGCTGATATTTGCTAGTGGTGGGAGGGGTAAAATACTAACATAAGTGAAACGATGCTCCTTGGGGCACTGGTTAACAAAACAAAACCATACCCATTATACTAGTCCTTAATTAATGCACGAGTTTCCTTAGAGACCACAGCTCTGTTGGGGGACACAAGTCTGGTGTATTTCTTTCCAAGAGACAGTGTGGGGAGAGCTATATAAAACAAAGATAGAGGTGAAATGAAAGATATGCAACAAGGTTGAGCAAGTTACAGATCCACAGATGGGCTTTGTGCACTACTAATGTGTGAGAAGGTCAGAGCATCGTGTAAAAACAGAAAGGTTGTATAAACCTTTAGAACATAACAGAATGGAACACATGGCTTAGAGTATAATACATCTAACGGGACGCATGCTACACAGTCTCAAACTGTATCAGGCAGTATATCCAGCTCTCTCCAATGGGGAGTACGTCACAACAGATTATTACATTTAATAATGTGTTGAAAATATACGGGCTCAATATATAAGCAGAATCTTTGACTCCTTCCTGAGAGTTACCTTTAAAAAACAAAAGCCCTTATGTACTAAAAATTCTTGAGCTGTGTTAGCAAAAACTTCACACAGGCTAATTTACCAATCAGATCACATGTTAATTAGCCAAAGGGCTGCTCCTGCACAATTCTGCAGTCCCTGTCTCCCCAAGCCCAAAAGCAGTGCTGGAGTGCAGTGCTGCTCTGAAGGAGAGCTCTGTAAAAATGCAAGGGTAAGATCTCGTCTCAATGCCTCTCACAGACCTCCCACCAAATCTTCTCACTTCGCAGCATCTGCAAATTCAGTTAAGAATCTGAATGTCAATCAATGGTTTTCTCTGGCTCAGTAATCATTTACAATAATGATTTTGCTATTGAAACTTCAGCACCAGTTCTCTTGAAGATTTACAGGCCAGAATGGAATCCATCTCTCTGGCCTTTAATTATCCTAGCTCTATAGTGCTAAAACCCCTATATATAAAAAAAAATAATCAAAAGCCACTGAATTAGAGAGATATAACTTTACAAGCTCTTGGGACATAATGATTGAGAAAAACACCATGGCCAACTGAAATAAAAAATCCTAAGTTTCTATCCCATATAGACCTGAATAAATAAAAACAAACCAAGAAACCTCAAATTGCACCAGAAACCTGTCAACAATCTACTGGCATAATTTTATTCTCAGATCCTGGCTTTTAAATGCCTATCTCATTCAGACTATAAATTAGTGGTGAACTCTTCAGCAGTTAACATGGCAATATGTAATAGTCATCCAGTTAAAAGGAATGTTTTCTTAACTCAGTTAAAGACTGCAAAGTGAGAAACAACTACCTTAAATCCTACTTTAACTCCTTCATTATTTTGCCTCTGAACATAGCTGCTGTATATTAAGCATTTGATTTTAATCCCTTTGTTATAACCAAGAATTTACTCACCGAATTACCATGTTCACGTCAATATAAAAAATATTGTATGTGTATCACAGGAGAGCCTGTGAATTCAAATGGTAATGAGATCTTTTCTTTTCTGTTTCTGTGTTACTGGACTAGATTGTGCTGTACTGGGGCTTCTTAACAGTTTGATGTCTGTGGAACAGATGGTTGAACAGAATGAGTTACTGATGCAGATGCAGAGTTGACACAGAACCATCTCCAGGCAGTGATAATAGAGATGGATGGCTCTGGGAGGGAAAGTTCACACATCGGTGTCTTATCTGCACACTGTAGACCCCAAGTCCTTGACATTTCAGCTCATTCCCAAGACAAATGATTTCGCTTTGCTATTACGCTTATTTTGTTTCTTTTGATACTTGCTTTTTCATGACAACTGCAGGCTGAAGAAATTTAAACATAAAGATTAGTTGCATTTTCTTGTTCTTCTGCAGAAACTTGCAAGGCTTGCTGCAAACAGCTTAACTAAGCAAGACTTTAAAACACCATTTTGTTTCTCCTTTTAACAAGACTCATTCTTGATCGATTTTTCCCTTCTACATGGCCTTTTTGGAGATCACATTCATATACCAACATGTAACTGAAATGATCCCTGTGGTCACACTAATCATCATTACCTTTAGATGTCCTATACACTGACAGTAATAGGAGTTTTACCAAGGATCTCGGCTGTTGTTTCTCATGTTCCTGTGCTGTGCAGTCCACATTATCATGAGGTGGCAACTCATGCAACATTGCATTCATCGTACTGAGCATGTCTGAAGTATTTTTTATAACTTCCTATGTTTTGTTTCATTGGAGCACACACATCCCATGACATGCATAGACGTCTTGACTGCTTGAACTATAACAGTCAGTTTATTCTCTTTTCTCATCTCCCTGAGTTATAAGACTTAAATATAGGAATTATCATTGAAGAAGGTGGGAAGCTAGCACAAGAACAGGTCTTCCTTCTTCCCTTCTTTCTCGCTCCTTCTCATTATTATCATTAAGTCCCAGCTGTTACCGTATTCTTTGCTATTGCAATTTTCTCCTTCAGTATCCCATCTGCTGTGAAGCTAGACCTCTTCCAACGCAGCCAATGCAGCCATAGCTGCATGGAAGGTGGTGCTACAGTTTGGCTCAGGAAGAAGTGGTGGAGCCCTAAGGTCCTCTGAGGGAACACAGCTGCCGAGTACCAGAGCACATTTTTCATTCTGAGCTTTAGGCAACAGCCAGGAACAAGCATGTGCCTACAAAGAGCAAGTCAGATGTTGTCTTGTGACAGGTTACATAAACTGAAGGTTTGTGGTTCCAAAAGGCAAAGGAAAACCAGAAAATGCCTTCTGCAGCAAAAAGCCCTCAAATTAAAGCAATATGGATTTGTCATGGCTAACTCTCCTCACTGGAGGGTGCATTGCGCTGCTACCTGGGATCAACCCAAAGTGAGGAACTCCCTGTGTTGCTGGCTTTCCTTGGTCCCTTGGGGCACGGGTAAAGTCCCTCCAGCTGAGCGCAGCCACTCTCCCATCTTTTTGACTCTCGCCACACCGCCAGTTGGATCAGGCCACGCGTGAAGCATCCCTGCTTGGGTGCTTTGCAGTTAGAGAAAGTCGGGGTCGCTCGTTGCAGCCCCATCGTTCCCATGGTCCTTCTACTGATGCCCTGCCGAATCGCTGGCAGCGATGAAGCGGTCCTGCCGCCGCCCTGGCACGGGAGACACCCTCAGACAGGTCCACAGGTCCTCAGCCCCCTCACGACAGGAGCGCGGCTGCGCAGCGAACGCGCTGTCGCACTCGGGGTGGATTTTGCTCGCGGTTGCTCTAGTGTAGATTGAGGAGCAATTGCCCCACGGCTGCGGGAGCTCCCCTGAGGTGCCCCCGGCCACTCGCTGGGGCATTCTCGGCGCCCGCTCACACAGGCGACGCGGGCCCAGGCCTCCCTCCCTCCCTGTGCCTCCCCGCCTCCCTCCGTGCCCTCGCCCTCCGCCGCCGCCGGGCGCGGAGCAGCAGCGCCGCCTGCCGACCGCTCCGGGCACCTCCTGCCCCGCTGCCATCTTGTGCCCGCAGCGCCGGGCGCTGCTGCTCTCTCTCTGCAGAGGCCGAAGGTTCTGTACCTGTGCCCAGTTTTTTTTCTGTTGTGGTTTGTTTTGTTTGTTGTTTGGGGTTTTTTTTCGTTTTGTTGGTTTGGGGGGGGAGGTGTGTGTTGGGGTTTTTTTGTTGGGTTTTTTTTGTGTGTTTTTTGGTTGTGGTTTTTTTTAATAATTTTTGGGGTGAAAACGCAGCTCGTTGCACATTGCCAAAGCCCCTCGGGTTCAGCTCCCGCCTGAGTGCAGCGCGTGGCCGCTGCTGGCCTCTTCCTCAGAGCCGTCCTCCCACAGCCCGCCCTGGGCAGGCGCTGCCCCCGGCCCGGCCAGCTCGGGGCTCTCCTCAGGGCTTCGAGTTGTGTTTGCGTTTTCATGTGGGTCATCTTGGTTGCTCCTGCCATGCCGGGCTCCATCGCCGCCTGCCTCGTGGGCCCTGCAGATAAGCCAAACTCTCGTCTGTGATGAAACTCCTCCTGTCTTATTTCCCCATTCCACAGATACTGCAGTTTATTTCAGCTCTGAGCCTTTTAAGTCTCGTGCACAGTTGTGGGGAAAAAAATCCACCTCGACGACCCAGAAATAAATGGAAGCGCGTTTGTTCTGTAGAAAGCCCTGGGACGCACTGTTTGGGTTTGAGATAAAAAGTGTGAATAACAGAGCTTCTGGCAGACAGAGGCATGAGGAAGACTAGGCATCAGGAGTGTGTTAAATTATAACACACAAATATTGTTATTCTTACATCTTTACCATGAGTACATATTAATATGTTCCATTTTGTAGATGGAAATAACATTGTAGATGGCATAACATTGTTTACCTTATGTGACATGGAGACTAAATGACAGACTTGAGGTTTCAGTTCAGGTATTATCAGATA
This sequence comes from Todus mexicanus, assembly GCA_013389965.1. Taxonomy (NCBI): domain Eukaryota; kingdom Metazoa; phylum Chordata; class Aves; order Coraciiformes; family Todidae; genus Todus; species Todus mexicanus. The sequence goes on along the minus strand of WEIS01021998.1, from coordinate 13,393 downwards.
GCATGTGTGATGCATATGCCTGCCCGCCCGCCTCAAATTTATGAAAAAAAGCTTCTCCTGTTGAGTAGATAGATATTAGTTATGAAGAAATATCAATAAAAAAACCCAATACACTCTTACAGAGGTATCCTAAAATCTCAAAGCAGATGGCTGAAGTTAAAGGGCTGCTGACCACAAGACGGTCACAGTCTGTAATCACAATGGCCTCTAAAGATGCTCTTGCCGCATAATATGACACTGAATTACTTAGATATTGTTTATGATGAGAAGTAGAAAATCATGTTGATAGACATGTTCTTTGCATAGGCAAAGGAGGGGAGTGTAGTAATAAAGCTACCTAATTTTTGTCTTTGAATATCTAGGGATGGGACTATGACATCAGCAGAAGATGGCAGAACCGCAGAGGAGACAGACCCACTAAAACAATTTTAATCTCTGCCTCTTAAGAGTTGAGTAGAATCTCCTCTGATGTTCAGCATCTAGATGTTCTCTGAGGATCCTCCTAGGAATATCCAGTCTATCTCAGTACATCACTTTTACTGATACTTTTCTTTTTTCTGATGTATAGCTTGCATGTTTCCTATGGCATGTTTTTATCTTGACTCCATGCCCACCTTGGGCCTGGAGAACGTTTTACTACCTTCCTTTTTGTCAGTGTCTTTGCAGTAGCCTTGTGTTTACTAGAAGATAGCATGCCCTCCTTCACATTCTCTTTTTAGAGAATCTCTATTTGTTCTGTCCTATCTTGTAAGTCCTACAGTCCCTGCTCTGGCAGCACATTTTGAGAGTCTTCAGCCCAGGAAGTATTCCTCTAGGAGCACAATCCCCTTCAGACATAAGAGCTGAGAGACTTTGCACATCCCTGTGCACACCTTTTCTGTGGCTTGATCAGCTGGTATGATTTTTAGTCTGCATTCCAGCAGCTGACCTTGCCCTTCCCTTCCCTTCCCTTCCCCGCTCTTCTGTTCCATTGAGCTTCTTTCTCTTGAGCATCAGGGCTCTCCATATCTGCTTTATCTCACCACCTTCTGATTCTGTTTCTCAATTCTGTTTCCTCCTGTCTAGTCTAGACCCTGCAACTGTTCCTCTCCGAAATCTTAGCAGCCATGCTCCAGTCTGTTTCCCCTAGTGGAATTTTAGACAGAGAAGGATCCTCACTACTCTTACCTTGCACCTTTTAAATGATTTTTTCAGTTCTTGCTCTCCTCCAGGAGAGGATTTCTCAGCTCCTTTTCCTACATGGGAGCTCACAGTCCACAAATGCTGCTCGGGTGCAGAAGGGACCTTGGCTGCTCCATCACAACTGCCTGTTAAAGTCAAACATCTTGGGCCTCCCTGCGTCTCCTCCTTCCTACAAACCTGGCTTTTGCTCCTGTGCAACCAAGTTGTATCAGGTTGTCTCCTTCAGATTTCTAGACTTGGCTCTGACAATGCAGGGCTGAACTCGTAGCTTTGCTTGGCCCATAACAGCCCAGACCTGCAGCTTTTGAGGTTGTCATCTCTGTATAGACTCTGCTGTAAAATCCAAGTTTGCATATGCCCATATATGCATGTGAGTCTCTTCAGGCCTTGCAGCTTGATAATAGTAGGCTTGTGCAGACAGATTTCCCCTCACATCTACCTTTTTTCTCCTATGAGAGTAAACTTTTTTTAAACACCACTCCAAAGAATTCCTGAGTGTGCTGGAAAAAGCTGTTAGTTGTTTAACATGGGCAATACAACATACTTTTTTCTTGACCTCACACTTGGAAGCTACTGAGCCCTTTGGCTTTAATTAACACAAAATATGTCTGAGGCAGATACTTGGCATGGGAGAGCTTAGCTTTCAAAATACAAAGATTAACAAAGTTATGAGCCATGAAAAAATGGTCTTACAAAGTAATGGAAAATAGGAAATGCATGTATGAAGAGATTTTGTCAGCATTTATGTGTGATAGATACTGCCAAATAGAGTTCTGCACTGTGTGGTTAAGGATGTTATCAAACACCTCTATTTATTAATGAGCTGCTGCTTATAAAAATACAATTTTATAACAAATAGCCAGATATAAACAAATAATCAAACCTGTATTTCTGTAAGCTCACACAGGCATATAGGGCAGTGTTTAGCATGTAACGCTCTCTGCCAGATCCCAAGGGTTATTAGTCAATGTACACACGTGACAGGCAAAGCAGTCTCAACTTGGGGAGTTTCACTTAATTTATTGCCACTTAACATAAATGTTTAATTACTGATTGGAATATTGAGAAGCCAGGAAGACAGACAACTCACCAAACACATAGGGAAATGCCATTCTTCCCTTTTCAACTGTACTCCAACATCCCTCCTTCCTTCTTCCGAGCCACAGCTCCCCTTGTTTTCATGTCTCCTCAGTCCTTCCCAATCAATCCCCCTACCAAGGCAATGGATCTGCAGCAGAGGAGGTCGGTCTCAATGTGTAGTGGTTTATTTTGACTCTTTTCTTCTGCTTGTCCACTGCTCCTTCCTTCTTGTGTCCTCTGCCCTGGCACAGGTCACCTGTGGCTGCAGTCCCTCAGGGGTGTCCCTGCCCTGTTGTGGGTCACCCTTTTCCAGAAGTGTGTCTCCAGCCATGCTTCAACAATGTCCCCTTCCACATGTCTCCAACAGCATCTCCGCCACCATTTCTCCTGCCCATGACTGCTGCCATTCTTTTAAAATTTGTCGGATCACCACGAGCTCCCCTGGATGGCAGAGGTTTGGTGGATGACGGGGTGCTCACACTGGTACTGGAGCTGCCTTGAACCAGCTATGACCTGCCCAGAGCGCTTCATGGCCTCCTGCCATGTGGCACCCTGCAGCCAGACATGGCAAATTATTTGCTGTAAATCTTTATTTGGAAGGGTAAATACTTTAGTTACTGAGAATTTGTATGGTGATATCCTATAACAAATTACCTGATAGCATTCTATGATGTTGTGACTGAATAGGTAGATGCAGGTAGACGAGTGGATGTACTCTACCTTGACCTTGGCAAGACTTTTGACACTGTCTCCCATAATATCCTTGTGAGCAAGCTCAGGAAGTGTGGGATAGAAGAGACAGTGAGATGGATTAAGAACTGGTTACACAATGGAGTCCAAAGAGTAGTGATCATTGGTGCCAAGTCCAGCTGGACACCTGTAACTAGTGGAGTCCCCCAGGGATCAGTGCTGGGGCCAGTCTTGTTCAACATCTTTATCAATGAAAGTGATGACAGGACAGAGTGTCTTCTCAGCAAGTTTGCTGATGATATGATATGGGGAGGCTTGGCTGATACACCTGAAGCCTGTGTGGCCATTCAGCAAGACTGAGACAGACTGGAGAGCTGGGCAAAGAGGAACCTAAAGAGGTTCAACAAGAATAAGTGCAGAGTCCTCATCTGGGAAGGAATAATAAAATGCGCCAGTACAGGTTAGGAAGTGATCTGCTAGAGAGCAGCTCCGTGGAGAAGGACCTTGGAGTCCTGGTGGACAACAAGTTATCCATGGGACAGCAATGTGCCCTTGTGGCCAAGAAGGCCAATGGTATCCTGGGGTGCATTAAGAAGAGTGTGTCCAGCAGATCGAGAGAGGTTCTCCTCCCTCTACTCTGCCCTAGTGAGATCTCACCTAGAGTATTGCATTCAGTTCTGGGCTCCCCAGTTCAAGAGGGACAGAGATCTACTTGAGAGAGTTCAATGGAAGCCTGTGAGGATGATCAAGGAACTGGAACACATGCCTTATGAGGAAAGGCTGAGAGACCTGGAGCTTTTTAGTCTGGAGAGGAGAAGATTAGGGGATCTAATTAATGTGTATAAATATATGCCTGATGTGGCAACCATTCCCTCCCTGCACCAATATTTAACAGATGTCTCTTAACCCAAGATTCCCCAGCAGCTTGTGATCTCAGTTGGGGTTTGAAGCAGTAACATCCTTCCCTGGTTCTGGCCTCTTCTCTTGCACTGTATGATTGTGTAGTGAGTTGGTCGGAGGAACTGAGGCACTGTTATATATCAGCTGAGTCTATGGACAGACCAGATCTGGTCAGCTTTCTGTGAGGTTTCTTGAGCTCCTCACTACTGTGGGTCAGATTGTCACAGTGGAAGGTGCTGTAAAATCACATGCTTGTATGGATATGTGCATTTGCAGTCTACCAAAATCTACGCAAACAGCAGCTGAAATTGCTATGTGTATTCTTTTGTGTTCTGCAGTGTCAGTTAAAGTATGGGAAGGCTCTACCAGGTAATTGCAAAATGTCTCTAATTGCTATTAACTTGGTTTGTTCTTTGCTGTCATCTTTTGTACAGTAACTGGCTTCTTAAAAGCCTTGGGCATTATGATCTGAAACACTGCTGTTCCCTGGTTAGCTGCCCCTCTAGGAAACCCACAATTTTCCTCTTTGTTTATGCCTTTTTGTTATAAAATTATACATCACAGCCCTCCTTATTCATATTCTTTGTGGTGAACTCTGAAGTGGATGATATCCTTGACTGATGAAGTTAGAGCAAATGCATTTCTTGAGTACTTATTGTTTTCTGGTTTCCTCAATAGGCATGGTTAACAACTGGCAGGCTGTGTGCCTTTCCTATGCTGGCAGGCAGATGGAGATGGGTGCTCAAGCTCAGTAGCACTTCGGTGAAGATACATGCTGCTATGACTGCAGGTTCTGCAAACCTAGCTGAATTAGCTAGCTTGGGTGCTGGTAGCAGTGTAGACAGGCAGCAAGGAGAAGGTCCTCAATGTATGTTATTCAGGCTACCCCTGAGCTTTGTGCTCAGCACTGAACACCCATGTCTGAGGCCCCTGGGGAGTGGAAGAGAGAATTAGAATCATGGAACCATTTAGGTTGGGAAAGACATTTCAGATCATTGAATCCAAATGACTAGTTCTACATAGTTCTACATACTAGAAGATTTATTTCATCTTTCTTAGTGTCTTTCCCCACCAAGATAAAACATTTTTTAGGCCTTATCTAAACATTTTTTGTCATTTATGGTACTTCTTAAAGCTTCCTCTTTTGGCTGTATCTTTCAGATAACTTGAGGGGAATTTCAAAAGAAATCCAGCTAACTGCCCTAGTCTGTGTTTAGAATAGTGATCTGGAATGTTTAAATGTAATTGGAATATTCTGTACTTTAGGTACAACTCGTGGATGGAACTAAGCATGACAGGCTTAAAGGACTTGGAAAGTACTTAAAAGACAAATTTTGAATTGAACATGAGTTGATAAATATAAAAAATCAGCAAAGTGAAGTTAAGGAGGAAAGGGTAGCTCTAAAGAAAACACATGAATGATGCCCAACTCAATTTTGTTTTTCTCCTGGTTAATCTTCTGTATTTACTTAGCAAAACAACCTTATTCACTTACTATTAAGCTAGAGAAAAAGTTATGTAGAAGCTACTTTTTAGGACTACAGGAAATATAAAGATGTACCTTGATGAAAATCTCCTTGTTGACGTTAGACAATACTTTTCTAAACAAGAACATATGTTCATTTTCGGTCAGGGTATGCTATTGTATAGAGGTGCTGTAGTTCAGAAGCCCTGCCCTAATATTTTTACATTAAATTGTATCTGAGTTGTGAGATCCACTGTGACCAGCAGCTTTGTACTTTGTCCTGGAACGCAGCACATAGCCTCAAGAGATACATACATATTATCTTTTTAGGTGGAGCAGGATTTCCAACATGCTGGTATTTACATTTCAAGTTTAACTGAACTGTGATACAAATGTATACTAGAACAGACTCCTTAGGCATCTAATCTTTTATTTGTCTTCTGTGCTCCTTGTCTATTATTTCTTCATCACAGATTGTAATCAATAAATGATCCTTTGTCTTTTTCCTCATTATTTTAACAAAATAGCACAGCTGTCACTTTCCATCTGAAGGCTGCATCAGTTTCATTGCTTACAATGTGATCCCTTTATATCCGTCTGTGAATTGTTGGAAACTTCTGCTGCAGCTCTGTTGCTCTCTAGAAAAGCTCTCTGCTCCACAGAAAGGCAGGGGGGGAGCAAGGCTTCTACTCTGTAAGAGCTGGACACGTTTCATACACTCAGGAGTCTTTATGAAGAGCTACTTGTTGAGCAAACATTTCTGTGTAGACTGACTGACATGGACTGTTAAATTGTCAGCCAGTGATAAAGACTGGATTTTGCACTTTGATGTTTTTAAGAGATGCTTATGAACAAAATGCTGCAACTTTTCATGTGTGAGTACAGAATATGCTAAAAATTACAGGATGACTTACTCTTCAAAGGCACTCTAATACAATCTTTGGTTGGCTGCAAAAATATTCTCAGCACAGCTGTTTAGGTACCTAGAAAGTAGCTGTTATAAATCAGGAAGCCTCTTACAGGAGGCAGGATTGAGGAATCAGTTGCCTTTCAAATGTACAAGTCATCTAGGACATCCTTAGTTGTTATGCCTGTCAGAAAAATACAGTGTTTGCTGGTATCAGCTCCTCTCCCATTCTCCTTCTCCTTGTCCCAAGCATAGCTACCCGGAACCTCCTGCCATCTCCTGTGGGAAGGCATTGCCCTCTAGCTTCCAGAAAGGTGTATGATACAGATATTGCATTGACAGCAGTGCGGTGACAAGATTTCCAAAGGAATTATACTAACACTGAATAAAGTCCATAGAAACTACGTGATTGTGTTTCCTCTGAGTAAGGCAAAAAGAAATAAAAAAGAATTAAGCTACTTAAAGCAATTTTTTTTAAAAATCTGAGATTATAAAACAGTGAGTTCTTTTCAAGGTTCAGCTTTCAACAGGTAAAGCATGGAGGTGCATGTAGTGCTGTGCTTTTTTTTTGCCTTCATATCTAGCTTAGCTGGCCATACATGTTTCAAGGAGATCATTAATGGAAGGATACATATTCTTTGCATTAATGTGAACTCATTGTCTTATAACTGCTAGTTCATTTTTGCTGAGAACTAGCTACTAATTATGTCCCTTCCTGTGCTCACAGAATCACAGCATGACTGATGCTGGAAAGCACTTTTGGAGATATCTGGTCCAACTCCTGCTCAGGGCAGGGTGCTAGGAAAATCTAATTCCCTATTATACCATTAATCTTTATAGTATAAAATTGTATTAACTTTCTTTTTAAAAAATATATATATTGTTTACCTCATATACTGAATAGCTACACTTAAGCAAGTAAACTAAAGGACCCCAGCTCAACATGAGTAGGAGAAGGACAGCCTAGCCCTCGAGATAAGGCCTTTGCTTCTAAGAATCTTAAAAGCTGTCCATGAAGGATAAAAGATACCTCTGTACAATGAAGATAACACCAGCATCCTAGCCCCTCTAACACATCTTTGAAACTCTCCCATTGTCTGTCATCATAGATAACTACAGCAAGACTGACTTCCAGGGCTGTCTGATCAATAGAGAAGCAGGTGGATGATGATACCAGTTTCTTTGCCAAGTTTTACTATGATTAATAGATGGTAGTGTGTATTTGTTAAGTAGCACTTAGTCAAATCATGTTGCACCTCAATACTTGAAACACTCATAAAACTGCATTCAGGGTGCCCTGATTTGAATGAGACACCTCATGTGCATGAATAGAAGAATCAGTCTTTTAATTCTATGCTTTGCATCCTAGCCTCTCTCCTTAGTCAGCATGGGCCAATTGTGAATATTATAACAAGGGTGAACTACAGAAGTTTGCCTAGGATTGCATCCTGATGGTTTTACAATATCTCCAATGATGAAGACGCCACAGCCTCTTTGGGCATCCAGTTCCAGCATGTCACCACCTTGCCATTAAAAAAGATTTTTCATATATTCATACAGAATATATTATGTTTCAGTTTGTGTCCATTGCCTCTTGTCCTGTCACTGGGCACCACTGAAAAGAGCCTGGCTCCATCTTTTTTGCACCCCCCTTTCAGATATTTATAAACATAAAAGATCTCTTCTTCAGACTGAACAGTCCCAGCTCTTTCAACTCACCACTGCATGTCAGTTGATGCTTCATCATCATTGTGGGCTTCTGCTGGATTCACTCCAGTGTGCCCATGTCTTGTACTGGGGAGCCCAGCACTGGACCCAGCACTCCAGATGTGTTTCACCAGTGCTGAATAGGGGGGATAGGTGACCTCCCTCAACCTGCTGGCAATGCTTCTTCTAATGCCACCGAGGATACCATTGGCCTCCTTGATCCTGCTGTAGTCTTAATAGAATTGTGGAATATTAATCTGTTGCCCTGTAAGAAGAGGTTAATTTTTCAAAGCCATAACAAAGTATAAGATGGAGCATTCTCATACAAGCAATGGTGAAAGCACAAAGTGCCTTTCTTCAGTATTCTTATGAATTGCTTTTAAGCCATATAGTAAGAAAAGACCAAACCCTACGCACCACCTTGTGATTTGGTACAAGTGCCTGGAGTTGCTCTGACTGCTGTTGCTATTCCTACACTCTTCCAGTTACGACTTTTCTTTCCTACCTTTGATCTCAAGTCCACAGCCTCACTTCATCAAAGAAAGCCATTCTTCACTCTCATTGGTGGACAAATGAAACAGCAGAAGCATCCACCAAAGGGAATGGGAAGAAAATGTGTCAGGATTTTTTTCTATTTTTTTTTTTTTCCACCAGACATAATGCTTTGAATATGATACATTCTCATCATCCCCATATCTCATTTGATCAGCCTGATGTATATGTCATCGAGTTTAATGGATGAACTCTCCACTGGTTTTGGTTAGATTTGGAATAGATCTTACAGCAATAAACAAAAGGTTAGCAATCTCCTTTCAATGTGGTTGCACTAGTGAGAAAAAGCCAAGAATACAGTACAAACAGGTTTTCTTTCACATCCATTCTCTAGTGGTTCAGACCTGGGTTTTCTCCATAGTTTATTGTTTTATACCTCCACCAAAAGGATTTTTCCACCAAAAATAGCTAAGTGTAGTGCACAAATTTTGGAAGAATAGTAAAGAATGAGCATGGTTTGAATAGAAATTTAAACCACTAGTGTGTTTTTGTGTAACAGATGCAGGAAAACAAAAATAGATGAGAACAAGATAATATAAGCAGAAGGCAACTTGCCTGTGTTTGCTCCTGTCCCTTGCAATAACGTATTTCTGTTTGCAGAGCTAGTTCTGCTGTTGTAGCTACAAGAAGTATTTAAGCCAGACAATGAGCTTTTCATCTTTCTATAGCAAAAAAATTCTCCCCAGCGGTTGAGGTTTTATCAGTAAATTTTGGTCGTAAGTGGGGAGTGGGAATATGGCAGCCATCACCTGCAAACACATTATGTTTTTATAGAGAGGCTGTAGCCAGATGCAGAGAGATGGCCCAGGGTGGAGTGGAGCTGGGGGATACAGCAGGACTAGTGGGTACAGCGGGGGTGGGTGTGCTCTCCCTGCACCACTGCATGACAACAGAAGGGAGAGGGCCTCCCTGGGACATGTTACTTGACCTTCCCCAGAGCAACAGGCAGATTTTTGTTCCTTATTTATAAACCTAAGGATATATGTCCTTTTCAGTGAAAATGCACAGCCATACATGGCCCCACAGAACTACCAGACATTATGCTCTGCGTAAAGAGAATAATTTATTCAAATATTGCACAGGTATTTTGCAGATGTTTAAAAGACAGGGTGGACTTCTGTCTTAGATTACTAAAGTCATCTCACATTACTGACAAGTGGCTTACACTGAAATGGCTTGCTGATTTATTATCAAGATGTGAGCACAGATTCTGAAACAAAATGTTTTGGGAGCCTTACAATGCACTTAGGCAAGGGCCAAATGTGTCTCAAGTGAGCTTAAAAGAACAAAAGAGAACTGATTTATTTTTGCCAGAAAAATATTTAGAACAATGTATGCTACTGGCAGTTTTACATACAGAGGATCTAAAAGTAGAGAAGCAGTTATTTTTGTGAATCCATCTGCATTTTTTGTCCTGTGATCCTACAGTGACAAAACGAGGTAATACAAAATCGTGTTAAGCACTTCAGAAATCCGTATGCTCTTTTCAGAGCTACTAAAATAGCACTCCACCAAGAGCAGGCAGAAAGAGAGTGAAAATCAGACTCTGCACATCCCAAAGTTGTGTGCCAATTTGAAACACACAAATGAAGTCAGCTTTGAATGAACAATGAAAGGAATTTGTGGTGCTGGCCCCTGAGCTTCTTGATCCTTCAGGACAATTTCAGTACCTGAGAGTTCTGACCGAATGTTTCTACTTAAAGTCTGTGCCTGACACCTTCACATCAGAGGGTTATTTCTCAGGGAGCATATCTGGTGACTACCTTGTCTTTGAGATACTTCTTTCAAATCTGGGCAGTACCAGCTGTGCTTGTGAAGTGCCAAGTCCTTTTTTCCCTCATACGCAACAGTGAAGCTGTCCTTTTCCCTTTTTTCCAGCACCATGAGATCAGAATATTCACTGTAAACTGTGTTATTTTTCATCATCTTTGAAAGAAGGAAGTGGGAAGAATGTTTAGTAAACACTGATTAGGAAGGTATGGCAAATAAATCCAAATTATTTATCATAATACGGAGTGCTTTAAATAATGCCATAGAACCTGTCTTAAAGGGGGGACACACTATGTTTTCTCATTACTCACCTGGATGATTTTTCACGTAATTAGCTTTTACTGAAGTACTCTTTTCTTTTTTTTTTTCCCCCAATTGATTATTCCAATTCAATTCATAATTCCCTTTTTCCCTGGCTGCATCCAGTTGACACTAGTAGCTGACCCAGTCGAAATAACAGTGAATTTTCCTGCAGGATTCAGACACCTGCTCACAGAAGCTTCTGGAACAGGACTCCTCTATTTGTAAAAGGACTTGTCACACTGTCTATTTAAACAGAGTAAGATTGGTTTCATTTGCACTGGAGAATCATAATTTTAATGCATAAACAGCCTGAACATTCTGCAGCTTGCAGAAATTACTCGAATATGCTTGCTCTTCTAGTCAATAAGAAACAAGCTTTCTGGCAGCAAATAGAAAACCATTTCAAATGCAAAGGAAGCAGAATTTAATGAGAACATATTATTTTGAATAATATACATATGTACAATTTTAAACTGTAACTGTCTTACAGATCATTTTCTATGTTTGTAAATTAAAAGATAATGTTACACTAAATGAGTTAAAAGAATGACTCTATTTTAAATCCCAAATGTATTTTGCAATCTGACATATTGCATTTATTACTTTTCATGCCAACATAGAGACCTTCTATGGTAAAACTCAACCCCAATAAAAACTCCTATACAGATTTTATTTTGTTGTTGATTTTTTTTTTTTTAATAAAAGAAGCATGGGAAGGATCTTGGGCCTGATTCCTCCCGGTGCCTCCCATACATTACTGTAGTAAAACAAATAGGTTTTATACTGCAATTTTTAAGCTGTCCCTTTTGACTTTTGTATTAACAAATATGAAAAAATTGTAAGGAATGAAAAATCCCCACATTTTTCAAGAATCAATTAAAAAGAAGAAAAAAAAAAGGGGGGGG
>WEIS01021996.1:0-10430 GCA_013389965.1 Todus mexicanus | reverse complement strand
GTTTTGCAGAAAGACAAATCAAGAATCCAAAAATTAAGACTTCTGTTTCCTCAGCATTAATTTCTAGTGTGTTTACCTGCGCAGCTGCTGCAGTCCTATTATCTGACTCATTACTTTGCAAACCACTTTGAGATATCTAGAATATGAAAGCTGCTATATAAAGCCATATTTATTTCTATAACCCTAAGTGCTCTGCACAGTCTTAAAAGCTCCCCCTTTCTCCAACGTGACAGGGAATGATATGACTTAATGTGCCATATACCTCTAAGTGTGGAGTGAAGAAAAATGACCTTGAACTGAGAGGCAGGCATTTTACATTGTAAAGCAGACACGTAAATTTACCTGTCAAATGGAGGCAGGGGGAATCTTACCTCTGCATGGTTTGGAAAGCAATGTCAGTCCAACTGTTCATTGCTCTGAACCTACTGAGAACTTGATAGCTGACCCAGGCGTTCGCAGGTAATCAGTGTGAATGTTGATCAGTATGTGGTAGAAAGGAGAGCATTTTTATTTCGGCCTTTCAGAGCATGCGTTTCAGTCCTGAATTTTCTGTGTCTTGGTCATAGGGAAAAGTGGAAGTGTGTAATAGCATGAAACGCTATTTGTCTGTTTAGGAATAGACGACTATTCAGGCTTATCTGGAAGGAGGATGTGCGAAGAGCAATCCTTCCATCTCATGTCCAGTTAAGTCATGCTTTGTACATCTTGCTGAGGTTAAACCCATTGGAATTAAATTGTATTAACAGTTTCCTGTGTGGCTGGATCCCAGCTTCCCTGGAACGCTTAAAATTTGATGCCGTTCCTCTCACTGCAGTCCGGAGGCCTATTTCTAGGTCTAGCTTCAGACTCAGATGGCCCATGAGAAGCCATCAGGTCATTCATAGCACTGCCTTGCATATATGAATGATTAGAAATGGGTGTAGGTTGTAGCATGATGGAAATTTTTATTCTCTTGAGGAAGTGTCTCACCTTATTTACACTTACTCTGACCTTTTCAGAGTTTTCTGTAGCCATGAACAACCTCCATGGTAAATGTCAGTTTCTGATTAGAATCTTTTACATGGGCAGTTTTAAGCTCGGTTTTTAATTGCATAATATTACCATAAGAATGCTCCACTGAAATTGCAAACCGTCCTGAACAAAGTGGCTATTGGGTTAGGGATCTTTTCACTATTTTAACAGTGATGAAGTGTTTTCAAAGAAGCTGTCAGAGTTGCTTTGAGGTGGTGTCTGCTGTGGCTTTGTTGTAAAATTTCTCATATGACTTTCTGGTGGTTTGTGAGCGAGGGCTGTTCCTGGAGGATGGTAAAGATGGGGCCAGGCTGCAGTTGGATATTGTGCCATGTTCCCATTTTACCTCTTGAAAAATGTCTCTGTACTTCCTCTGTTCACTTCAGCAAAGTGTCTCATTCATTGCTTCGTGCTGGGGCCCCAATCTTTTATTTATTTTTTTAAAAAAACCTTCCAAATAGATGTATTTGTAGCTGTAAAATGTGTGTGTGTTTGGCCAGCTACGGCTTTCAGAGAGCTATTTGTCTCCAGATCATGTTGTCTTATCTCACATTTCGGTCCAAATTTAAGTTTTGTAGTAAGATCTGTGTTTCCAGGAAACCTCTAATTCTGTGGACAAAGATGGATTTGTGTCAGTTCTGCCTGTGATTATCAGATTATCAAACAGGAGATCTTACATTTAATAGAAACTTTCCTATTTTTCTAAAAAGCTGCAGAGAATGATTGAAAGAAAAGAGGAGAGTACCTCTTCATGCCATGCCTTCAGTGTGTGTCCCAGTGCATCCCAATTTAAATGAGCGAGGCCCAGCAGCGTATTCTCTTGCCTCTCACCATCTGTAGTCCCTGCCTGGGTACATAGCTGTAAGGATGAAAAATCTCTGTTATTGAAGGCATTAAGCTTTCCAGCTTATGCTGAAATCCATGAGGATTAAGTACCCAAATACTATACCTTGAAAACCTTGGCTGCAAGGTCCGGTTTTGTTAGAGAAGTTGAAGCAAACCTTCTGTTCATGCTGCTTCCACACTGGCCTGACATTTCTTTGACATTGAAAACATCAAATTCTTTTTTTGGATGCTTGGGAGATACTTGAATTGCCTGACAGCAGCATAGTGACTGTAATTGAGACAGATTAGAGGCACTGGGCTGCCTTTGGGGGTGTGTGGCAGCTTTCATGAAATGGAGAGAGGAACTGAACCACACTTTTGACTTTGGAAGCTGTAGCAGGAATTAATTAGCAATTTCAGGACACAAACAGGATTGGAGGAAGTGTTTGGGTTGGCATATAATAAATTATTTAATAACATGAGGGAGTCTTCCCATATGGCACTTGCTTATAAATGCTTAAAAAGGCAAAATTGCAGGACTCTGCTCATAATGAACCAAACAGGTTTCTGTTACCAGTCTTGGTAATTAGAAGTCACGGACCTTTCATGTTCCTAGGCTGAGACTGGACTTGCTAGCTTCTTAGCTTGGGTTCTGATAACACTTCCCAAGAAAAAGGTTGGTTGTTTATATCCCAGTATTTCCTTCCTACTGGGAAGTGTTTTGAAGTGTTTGATGTTTCCATGAGGGTAGATCCACTGGCGAATAAAGAGATTTGTTCTTCTTTCTTATTCGAGGAATTCAAGCTGTGGAGTTCTGCTGCCCTTCACTGCTTATTTCACAGACAGGCCAAGAAGCTGAAATTATATGAATAACCAAATACCTGTGTAATGGCTTATGACCATTTATGAGACTTTATATAAAAATCATGATGAGAAGTGGAAATATACGTAGACTCAGTGAAGCACAAATAACCCAGTAAGAAGCTTTCAAATTGGCTTCCAAGAGCAGTTCAGCATGCGTGAGCTCTGAAAGATTTGGGATTTTTTTTCTTGAAGTTGTTTTTACCATTGGCATTGAAGATAAAAGACAGGATGTGAAGGGGAGAACCTGACAGGCACCAGCCCAAGTGGAAATACTGTCTGTCGATCCTTGACTGTCGCAGCTCTAAGCAGCGCCCATTGCTGACACATCCAAACACTCATCAGGAGCGTGTGGGCTTTCAAACCAGAGCAGAAAGTCCCTCAGCAGCAGGACAGTGTTTTGAAGTGTTAAGTCAGTGGAAACCCCCATAGTCCTACACCTGACAAAGCAATCATATTTCTGTAAGTTCCCGAGTGATGGAGGGTTTGGTTTTGCCTTGCTGGTTAAGATTCAGTGTGAGCACCTTAGTGCATGAAGGCGGAGAGGAGGGCTGGTCCCACACGGTGCTGTGCGTCTCCCTGCACCCTGACTCATCTCAGGCTTCATGGAGAGAAATAACATATGGAGGTCTAGATGAGTGTGGCTGCTGCATCAGGGCAAAGCAGTGGTTGCTTGCTGCAATCCACACGCTACCAACACCAGCCAGGCTGCTGGAACCACTGTCTGCTCCCATTTCTTAGCTGCCAGCTCTGCGGTAGCATCTTGCAGGTGGGGAAACACAGAGCTCTCCAGTCTGACAGCTGGTTCCCACCTGATGCTGGATCTTACAGCTTTGCACTGTGTAGCGCCGTGGCCTCTCTTCCATTCCACAGCCCTTTATGAGCTTCACTTTACTGGTCTACTATGTCCAATATAAGTCATCTAGCAGAGGAGTGCACGTAGTGGGACCCTACTCAGCCTCGTGATCCAGTGCATTTCATAGAGTCTCTCTTGGAGACAGGAAAGAAGATATTTGAGAGGTCTGCAGAGGTGAGAGATTTCTGTGCTTCTTCCACCTTCCTTAATGTCTGAAGGTGTGTGGACATTTCAACTAAGTCTTGCCATGTATTTGTGTGTCCAGCTGTCTTCTGTAGTTTATCTTCCCCGTTTCTGTGCTTCCCTACTTGCTGGGGTTTTTCATAATAAGTTTATAAAACTGTTCAACATCTAAAGAGTTCTGAATAATGTCAGAATCTTTTTAATAAAGTAAATTTACTGAAGTGGCATCTGGAGCCAAGGACTAATACATGATTCCTTTTGCAGTAAACTCTTCTCTGTAGAGAGGTTTCTACTGCTGAGCTGGGAGGAAGCTAAAAAGCTCATTAGCTTCCTGGAGTCAAAGCAGCTGATTGGCATCTGGAACTGCAAAGCTGAGTATTACAGGGGCTTGAGGCTAAAAAAGGGCAGTTTGGAACACATGATCCTTGGTTAAACACACACGAAAGACCAGAGGAATGAAAATGATAGGTCCAGGCAGCCACAAGTTGAAGGAAAGAGTCCCTTAACAGTGCTGTTGATTTTCAGTGATGTCTCTAGTTCTGAGACATTTCTGTGCTATGAGGCTCTTAGACTTGTTGGTAAGATCCTAACAGCAACACATTGTATTTTATTGCTAGATGTGGCTGTGGTGTGATTTTTAATTTTTTTTTAACGGACTTCCCTTTAGGGAATCACTCAATATCGCTCTTTCTCTTTAATAAACACATTTTATCCAGTAAGCTCAAACCTTCCAACAACTGGGCTGAACAATTAGGCATCTGCTCTAGTAATGGCAGTGAATACGTCTCAGATCTGAGGTCTGTTCAGCTGCGTCAGCTGTGATCAGAAAAGCAGTACCATGCTTTGCTGAGCTCTACAGGGGTTTCATATGAGAAATATTTTTACCTGGTTTTGTTTTTTTCAGTTTAAGGAAAAGTCCCTGAAAACACACATGTTCTGGTGTGTATACGTAAACATACAATTGTAAAAACATTTTTATATATAATGTGAAAAGTAGTATTTTCCTCAAGTTCCCAGTCCTCATTAGCTTTTCCAGCTGCCTATTTCTTTTGTTCCTTTGAGAAAGCTTCGCTAAATGGAAAAGGCTTGCAGTGTGCTCCTAGATTCAAGCTTTACCAAGGCAGAGACTAAGCAAGTTCCAGCCTAGAGATTCCTCCATTTAAGAGCTGTCCTCATTAAAAAGAGGTCCATTTTCACACCTGCTTGTATCAAATGAGGCTTTCTGTAGTGTCACCTTCTTACTGCATCTTTCCAGAGTTGCAAATAAGGAACAATCTTTGGCTGTGCTATGGATTTGGATTGTTGTGGCATCCCCGCATGTTCTTATCTTGTGTTTGCAGCTCTGAGGACAGTAAGTTGACACTTCCCTGAGCTTCCACATTTTCTACTGGTGTTACTGGTCCGAATGCCAGAAGCTAGACGGGCTGGGCAGCGTTCTTATTTCTAGCATAGATTGTGTAGTCCTTGCAGTTGCTATCTATGGCTGAAAAGGAGGAGTATCAAAATAGAGTTGTTTGGTGCCTGCTCAAGAAGACACCCCTCAGGGCATGTGATCGGTCACCAAGCGCTGCCATCTGGGTCCTTTCAGAGAGGAGAAAGAAAACAAGTCAGTCACATGTAGTGCTGGAGCCTCACAGACACAGAAACAGAAGTGTCAGAAGCACCCATGGTCAGCAGCACCAGCGCTAAGATGTAAAAGAGTAAGTTGTTCTAATACTGCTGTGATGTAGCAGACAGCATCTGGAAATTCAGGTTTTCCCTCCCAGGGAAGCATAACCCGATCGATGATATACACGCTTGGTATTGATCTTGTATGCATGGGCCAAAGTGCTGCCTGTTTAAGAAGTCCCCAGTGTAATGCACATCATCACTGTGCCCAGTGGCCTTTCGGTATCGGCTGCTAGAGGCGTGTGTCCAAACTGAAAGCTTCAGGAAGAAGCTTCCCTGGAGGCATCAGGCACGATTGCCCACATCTGGGAGCATTTGCATTGCTGCTTTCCTGCCATGTTGATCTGCTGTCAGTGAGTTCACCAGCCTGATGAGCCTAATCTGTCTTTTGTCTTAAAATATTGTAGTGGCTGAGACTAGAGTAAGGGACAACCCATTACACTACTGCAGATACAGAGTTTCTCCAGGCAAGAGAACATTCACACCTAGCTTAGAGTCTCAGGTGTGCCTGAGCTGCCGGCAGTGCTGTACCCTTGTGCTGCTAGGCACTGCCATGCTGTGAAACCCTGCAGAGCTGGCAGACCTTTGGTGCAGATTAGTTTCCTGTTCGCTTGCGTATGCGAGGCGGGATTTTGAACCGGGTCCCATTTTGAGATTTTGCAGTGGTGATACAAGGTCTGGAGTGTGCTCTGGGAGCTTGCAAACTCCATGGCACGTGGGTGTGTGAAAACGGGAACCTGTACATCCAAACAGATCATATTTGGTATGTAGCTCACAAAAGAGAGACTCCAGTGTGTGTTTTGTGTGAGAGAGAGGAGGAGAGAATGTTATTTAATGTTTGATTTTTTTAGATAGAAATTGCATTTCAAAGCAGAATTGCTTTTGGAATACCACGGTTGTCCTGTTTAACAGAAAATACATTGAGTTATCACTGTGAAATAAA
Source organism: Todus mexicanus (assembly GCA_013389965.1). Taxonomy (NCBI): domain Eukaryota; kingdom Metazoa; phylum Chordata; class Aves; order Coraciiformes; family Todidae; genus Todus; species Todus mexicanus. Next base: position 4,083 of record WEIS01021996.1, on the reverse strand, counting down.
TAAAAATAACTTTGGATCAGAGAAGCTGATGATAGAGCAAGCATTAACATTTAACGTACTGTAATTAGTCTCCAAGGTCAGATGCAAGCCTTCTGAGGCTGAGGTGAAGGAAGCTTTTTACATGAACTGTCCATTTTAACCACTCAGCCAAAGGGTTTAACATTAACTTCTGGTCCAAAGCATTCTTGCTTGTGACAATGGGGTTTCTCAGAAACCAACAAAACACACTGCCAGAGGTGACCTACAAATGCTCAGCCGTGCTCCAGCTCCCCCAGGTGCAGGACACCCCTCTGTCTCGTCTCAGGGGACACCTTGAGCAGCTCTTCTGGCTCATCCCAGCTGCCAGGGATTTCCTGCCCTTCAGGAACAGGCCTGCGGGGACAGCACATTCTCCTTTTGAACTGGTAACTTGGGTAGTGCTCCACTTCTCTGCAGCAACGTTCAGATCCTTATTAAGTATCAGTCCTCCAGAGCTTTCGCTGCTGATTAGTGAACAGAGGAGAGAAGGTTGTTAATGGAACATCTCCAGTTGCCAAGTGACTTAGCCGCGTATGCTTGAGAAAAGCCTTTGTTATTGGGCAGCGTGTGAAATGCTGTTGGGAGAAATGCTGCTTGCGGGTCCTTTGGAAGGAGCAAGCTGTATTAGCTTTAAAATGTCTGCTCACAGAAAACAGAAGTGCTGAAACTCACACAAGGTCAAAATGGGTTGTGTTTAATCGAGCCATCTCTTTGTTGAATTGCATATTCTTTGGATATGAACTGGAATATAACGAGTCTCTGACAAAGCACTCTCTGTAAGAGAAGATACTTTGATGACAGCTTGTGGAGTTTGGGAAATGTAAAGAGTAATAGAAATAGCAAAAGCCAGTTTGCTTTCCCAGGCATCCTTATTTCTCCTGCACTGCCTTGCCCTCCCATTTCCTTTCCTTGTTGCTTTGTCTTCCCTGCAGTCAGCCCAGCTCCCTGTGTTGTTTTTTTGCATACCTCCTTGCTTGGTAGCGCTGGAAACATTCCTGTTACATCCTTTGGGGTGGGGGGTTGCTTGCTTCCCTTTTTAACTAGCGTGCCATTGCGTCTTTCATTGTGGGAGTAGGGGTAAGCTGGGAAGAGTTTATGTAATTTTAGAATTCGTGTGTGACTTAGTAGATTAGTTGGAAAGGTCACACACAGTGGTGTTCATTTTCTAAATAGAAAAACTCCTCTTAAACATTCCCTCAAGCCTGATTTAAGTCTCGTGTGTCCCGTATTATTCTAGTTATTCTTTTCAGTACTATTCAAAGGCTGTTCTGTCTGTCTTCGGAGCTCCAGCTCAGTGGTGGATGCTGCATTCATGATTGAATCTCTGCAGTAAGCTTAATGCCTGTCCTGACTTGTACTGTACCTTGAAGTGAAAGCTACAGGGACTATTCAGAACTTTCCACCTATTACTGCTACTTCATTCGCTGCAGAAGTTTGCTTTGCCTCTGTTGTATGACACTCAGTATTCTACATGGATCTGCATCGAGCTGCATTCTCTATCGATTATGCCAAGCGTTTGGCTCTGCTGGAGCTGGCTGCGTTCTCGCTACTGTTAAGCCTTTCAATTAGAAGAATCTTGCAAGTTTATGTTGGCATTCGAGCCGCTTTGTGCACCGGGTGCTGAAGCACAGCATACAGATGGAATGGAGGGGACGGGTTTTTGTTTTTTGTTGGTTTTTTTTTTTTTCCAAGGATCTGATTACTGTTTTTACAAAAGTACCCAGCTGCCTTTCCCCACACACCCCTCCCACCTTCTCTGGGGTTTTTCATGTAGTCTGCTGCAAAACCGTACTGCGGGGTGAGGCGTCCGTGGAAGGGCAGGGTTGAGCTGCTGAACTGACTTGCTGCTTTACGTGTTCTGAAAACATTTCTGTAGCAAATAATTCTGAACTCTGGTTTACAGCTGTTTAACTTGCAAACAATGAACTCACAGGCTCTAATGAAGTTACCAGCCTATTGTCAGCAGAGGGCAGAAGTCCAAAATCTGTGGAGCTTTTCTTTCTTCCAGAATCAAATTGTTCATTTCTTTTACTGACGTGATCCTTTCTTTATTTTATTTTAATTTTTTTTCCTTTTGTCTCACGGCTTCCTAGTTGCCTAGGGAGCTGCCTGCTTATTCTACGAAGTCTGTTAGTATATGACCTTGTGGAGAAGTTGCAGTGTGGGCTCCTCTCGCTCCATCTGCCGGTAGCTGTTACATCTTGCGCTGGGAATTGGCCAGCACGGGGTGAGCAGATCAGCCCTTAAACTTCCATTCCTTGTCAGCATACCCTCGGAGTGGTCCTGGAGTACATCTCTTGATTCAGTGTCATCTCAAAAGGAGTCCAGGTGATGCTGTGACTTTTCTGTGTGGGGAACCAATGTGCAGTTAGTGGGCAATCTGCTTCAAAAGTGGTCTGAATCAAAACACTGATGAAAACTATGGACGTGGCACAAATGTGTGGCTATCAGAGCTCATTTTAATAATCAGGTTTGATTTTTTTCTAGGGGTATGTTTTTTTCATGTTTCCTACAGTGTTGCCACCATACTTCCAGCTTCGTATGAAATTTGCTTCTCTTTTTAAGCAGCAAGCCAGCATTTTTGTAGGGGTAGGAAATGAAGCAGTATGTTTCTGCTACAGCAGTAGAACTCTCATCTGACCAGTATCCACATGTAATTTCCCATGCCATTAGGGGGAGAATAAATCCTAAATGGAATGAATGGTAAAGGGGAATAGGTTTGGCAACCCTGCTCCAAACAGAGTTGGCTGAATTTGGGATTATGCTGCTATATCAGAGATAGGCACCTGGTGAAGTATTTTATGTTATTGCCAGTATGTAGCTAAGTATAGGCACAGGATCAGCATTGCCAAGATGAAAGCAAATAGGTTTGTGGAGGAGATAATACAGGGACTGCTGCATCATTCTTAGCACAGGGACTGAGGGTTGCACTGATCGAGATGGCTCATCAGCCCCAGTTAATTTCTCAGGTGTTTTCCATTCAGGATTGAAATTGCTGTCTGTGCTGTCACTGTTCTGTGGGCAAATAAAGGATAATCCACTTGGCATCTCCTGGTAGCGTAAACTTCGCACAGAACTAATCCATTTGCCAGTTTTGAGCAACTCTGCTGCAAAGAAGCTCATCTTCCTTTTTTTTTTTCCAGAAAGATGAGACTACAGCACATAGGTGAAGATGAGTCTAATGTGGAAGATCTTCCTTTGTATATGCATTTGTGCCGGGAGCTGGGGGGAATGCTTCAGTGCTGTAAAATACCTGGTGCTTATGGTGACACCAGTGTCCGAGGCATTTTCTGTTTCTCTAAAAGGCAAAAGCTAATATAGTGAATTTGTTTACTTGGCTTTCTGCAGTGAAAAAAGCAATAAATGACTTATCCCTGTGCTTTTTCAGGAGGAAACAGTGTAGATTGCAACTCAGCACAAATCCGTAACTACTGGAAAAGTCTCATTTATTCCAAGAGAAATTATCTTTTTAAGGGCAGTGCTGAATCTGGGCTATAATGAAAGCATTTTTTTAAAGAAAAAGAAAAACAGTGGATGTTTTTTTTCTGTTTGATCTATTACCTATCACTAATGACCCTCTTTTCTCATTTCCATTTAAAAAATGGATATAAGCAATTAGCCGTATATTGCACAAAAGTAGCATTACCTGAAAAAAAATAATTAAGATGATCTTGAAATTAAGGAAATCAGTTTTGAAGAGAAGCAGGTGCTTAATGGAGGTGAGACCAGCTGTGCTTCCCAGGAATGTGCTTCAAGTGCTTCATGGGAAAATGTGCGAGGCCTCCATGCAACACTGGAAGGAAATTTTTAATAATTCAGACAAACTGCGTCCTATAAATAGCAGAGCTGGATTCATTAGGACAGGAGGCAGATGGAGAAAATATAAATCTTGTTTGTTTCTTTTTAAGGGACTATAATGCTTATGAAAAGTGTCAGCTTGCTGTCAATGAGGGAAAAACCCTCCGGTACAGCAGGAACTTTCTTGCTATTAGTTTCTCATCTCTGCTAATGAGCAGCCATCCATGAGGGGCATTCATAATACTTTCTTTTAGCAACTCCTGCCTG
>WEIS01021995.1:143-30436 GCA_013389965.1 Todus mexicanus | reverse complement strand
GGGCGGGGTCGGCTCCCAGAGGGGAGAAGGCGGTGGAGGAGGCGGGTCAGGGCGGTGCCTGCGGGATGGAGGATGTGGGCATGGCGTGAGGGTTGGTACGGGTAGAGCAGGTGGTAGGGNTCCACAGGGCTGCTCTCCAGCCCTTCATCCCCCAGCCTGGGTTGATACCAGGGGTTGTCCTGACACCGGTGTAGGACCTTGCACTTGGCCTAGTTGAACCTCGTGAGGTTCACAAACTCAGTTCTTCAGCCTGTCCCTCTGGATGGATCCCGTCCTTCAGGTGTAGTACCTGCACCACTCAGCTTGGTGTCATCTACAAACCCACTGAGAGTTCCTCGATCCCCTCATCCAGATCATTGATAAGGATATGAAAGAAAACAGGCCCCTGCACTGAGCCGTGGGGAACAGCGCTTATGACCAGCCACCAACTGGTGTTAACTCCATTCCCACTACTCTCTGGGACCAGCCATCCAGCTGGTTTCCTACCCAGCAAAGCATCTGCCCGTCCAAGCCATGAGCAGCCAGCATCTCCAGGAGAATGCTATGGGAAACAGCATTTAAAGCTGCATGTCCAGCTGTGGTTCACCACCTGTACAGTCACGCTTCAGGAGCTTGGTGATAATTAGGAGTTTATTACAGACTGTTTTGCTTTTCCTGCCTCCTGGCCAGGTTTTAAGTGGCGTGTGCAGTGGTGTGAGGCAAGCTGGATCTATTTGCTGTAACACTGCAAGGTGGCAGCCTACAGCTTCTGAGGTGCCTCCAGATTGTTCAGAAACACGACTTGTTTTTACCGAAATACATCTGAACATCAATATTTTCATCTACGCCGCATCTCCTGTGTTATTTGATGTTGTGTATTCTTTATTTTCCCATCACTTTTCAGTGTGCTGTCAGTGTCAGAAGCTGTCAGAGAGGAATGGAGATGCTTTGGGTGGCTTCATAGGGCAGGTTCCTGGGCTCCTGAGGTGCTTGGAGAGGTGGTAGGACATCCTGGGTGATGTGAAGGGTTCAGATTCAAGCTGTGCTGTCTGAACTCTGCTTGGGTCTAATGTGGGGCTGGCAGTACAAAAGTGAGTGAGAAAGAAGTGCGGCCAAGAGGCAGAAGTGCTGTGAAAACAAGGATGGAAAGCCAGACTCCACCAAGAGCCTTGTCTTTGCAACTATTTTTACATACTATGACTCAAAAAGAAACTGTTGAGTATCTTGTGAAGAATCTGAAAAAAATTTACTGTAGTTTTTTTAAGTGCAAACAGGTAAAGGGTCTAGAGCAGGAGTCTTGTGAGGAGCGGCTGAGGGACCTGGGGTTGTTGAGCCTGGAGAAAAGGAGGCTCAGGGGAGACCTTCTTGCTCTCAACAACTCCCTGAAAGGAGGTTGGAGCCAGGTGGACATTGGTCTCTTCTTCCGTGGAAAAAGAGGACGTGACAAGAGGAAACAGCCTCAGGTTGGGCCAGGGCAAGTTCAGATTGGACATGAAGAATTTCCCACAGGATTGTTAAGGCCTGTCCCAGGCTGGCCAGGGCAGGGGTGGAGTCCCCGTGATCCCTGGAGGGGTTTCAAAGGTGTGGAGATGTGGTGCTGAGGGACATGGTTTAGTGGTGCCCTGGCAGTGCTGGGTTAATGGTTGGACTTGATGATCTTAAATGTCTATTCCACCCAAAACGATTCTATGATTCTCTGATTCTGTATCACTTCTGTGGATGCCACTGACCCATGCTGACCATGGACCCATGCTGTAGCAGGACCCAAAATTAGGTGACACTCCCAGAGGAGCTCTTCCCTCTGCTTCTCGTCCACAGTGAGGACATTCAGGCAATTGGGCAGCTCTTGCTGCACTCCATGAGAAGTTCAGCTTTTATGGACCGTGACTGAGAACCAAGGAATGCAGGAGCCTGGACAAGACAAACGTGTATCCAAGGGGGACATGGTCCTATCTTGCAGGGAAGTCCATGATTTGTTGAATTATGTGAAGGTGACAAATTCATTTTGGACTTATTTGTGAAATACGTTGTCACAATAGACATAGCCAAAGCATTCACAAGTTCAGGATAGCTCTGTAAGTAATAAAGACTGCAAAAATGCTTTCCTACTTTGAGATTAAAAGTGTCTTGAGAAATGCAAAAACCACTCCAGCTAAGTGGGAAAAAGGCAACTACAATCATCTTTCACCTTCTATATGCTGTGAGTTCTTTACTACGGTGTTTATGGTGACTCTTCCAACAGGGCCATCATGGATTGGGAACTAACTGCCCCCGCTTAGCCAATATAGCAGACACCTAATGATGGGTACAAGCCACACAGACCATGACAGCCTGTGACCAGGTGCACCAACCCATCGCCTTTGCACGAAACAGGTTGAACATTTCCACAGCAGCAGCTAAAGCGGAGCAACAAATTTATCTGGGGACATGGATTTCATTCTACCTGTCTCTGCTGTGCCTGCCAATAAGCTGTGCTAGTGGAGAAAAGCAGAGTCTCCTCCCAGTTTCCATATTCTTCTTGTCATAGAATGTTATTGCAACTTGCTCTGTGTGACCTTGCTGGAGCAGAGGGGTTGGAGGTGATCTCCAAAGGTCATCTCCAACCCCCACTGTACTGTGATTCTGTGATCTCTTTCTCCCTTGCTGTTTAGTCATGTCAGATTATTTTTTTTTCTCTTATCTCACCACCTTTTTCATCGTACCAGCTCTTCTGGCCTTGCTTGACTCCATCAGACTATTCCCAGGGCACACACAGATTCCATTAAATCGATTCTATTATGCGCAGGGGCCAAGCAGCCAGCGCACAGTTCATTGAGGTGGTTTATGAGGGGTGTCATTCTGAGCTCATCAAAACCCTCTTAGGAACATCTTCCCCTCCTCTTAACACAGATCTCCAGCAGAGCCCCAACCCTGACAGGACATAAATAAATATGATCCTGGCATGTACCTCTGAGAATTCTCCTGCCTTCCCGTACATTAGGTGGTTTAACTTGCTAATTAAGATACACCACGTAGTCACTCAGCAGTGCTCCACAAACCCATCAGCACCTGACAGCTCACAGCCTCCAGGCTATTCCCTGACCCTCTTTGCTGTTGGTTCTGCTACTCACAAAGAGCTATTAGATCTTCCTGCTGTTTATTTGACCAGGCAAGCAGCAGGTTGCTCAGGCAGTAACAGGCTCACTGGCTCTGCAGAAATAAAAGTGTTTTGAGCAGGCAACAGTGTATATATCCCAGAATCCCAGCATGGGAAGTGACTTCTGGAGATCAATTTGTCCAACCCCCCTGCTTCAGCGGGGTCATCCAGAGCAGGTTGCGCAGGATCACGTCCGGGCGCATTTGGAGGAAATTGTTCCTCATGTGCAACCTAAACCTCCCCCGGTGCAACTTGAGGCCATTTCCTCTTGTCCTGTCACTTGTTCCTTGAGAGAAGAGCCCAACCCCCACCTGACTCCAGTCTCCTTTCAGGGAGTTGTCAAGAGCAAGAAGGTCTCCCCTGAGCCTCCTTATTTCCAGGCTCAACAGCTCCAGGTCCCTCAACCCCTCACCCGCTTCTCACCAGACTCCTGCTCTAGACCCTTCCCCAGCTTCATTGGCCTTCTCCGGACATGTTCCAGCCCCTGAGAAGATGCTGAGACTGGGTGGAGGCCTGGTGATCGGTGTTGTATTGACACCAATGTGCACGGGCCAGGTGTGATACTGGCTTCCTATTCATAGAATCATAGAATAATTAAGGCTGGAAAAGACCTCTTAGATCATCGAGTCCAGCCTATGACCTACCACCACCACTCAGCTAAACCGTGCCTTGTTTTCCCTTTCCTTGTTTATCACAGCAGTTAACTGTTCCTGGCAGAGGACGCAACACAATTGCCTGTTACTGGCAGAAGACATCAGGGCTATATTACCCGTCAAGGAATGTTTGTGCAACTGCTAAGCCACTTAATAATTTGACTACAGTCATATCTCCACACTTTACACGTTAATAGACAACTGAACTATAAAGTTTAGTTCTATTTCAGACCTATTTTGTGGATGAGAATTCAACACCAAATCATAAGGACAGACTGATGGGTTTGTTCTCCTCACCCATCCCAGAAGGAATGCCTTGAGGTAAGATTTGTGCCTTGGCTACACTTGAGTGTATGTTTGTACGTTTGTGTGTATTTTCTTTAGCTATATAGCGATTTTCTGCAGCTAGTGTATTTATCACCGGCAATCTCAAAGAATCTGTATATGTTGCAAGTGTAAATAAATTGTACTGTGAGTGTATCTGACTGCTTCTTGTGAATGCAAATGGGCCTACAGCATACAGGCTGTTTGCGAATCTGGTGTCAGATCTATAATTGAAAATGTGCTATTCGTGCATCCCGTTGCTCTCTTAGAACAGAACTGGGCCTACAGCTTTGTGAATCTGGTGTTGGGCCTAGAGCAGCACTTCTTAATTGGCATACCTATTAAGTCCAGCCACCCCTAGCCCCTCCAACCTCTGAGGACCGGTTAGAACGCAAGAGGATTTATCTCTTACTAAATTTACCCCCCTGACACTTCACGCAACACCAGGTTGCTGTGTAGACCCTCCTGACCCTCCAGCAGGTCACCCCTCCTGTGTAGTTGTACGTACCTATAACTCTGCTCCCCCAGCTCTCAAATTTGAGTGCCCATGTGGGTAGTTTCCCACCCAAACAAAGCCTCTCCACTTCAAGTAAATTTCCTGCTCTTCTGGGGAGCCAGACTTGAGGTTAGCTTTCTTCACTCATTTGTGCAGCCCGAACTATACTGATCAGTAATTATTAATTTTCAAGGATGTCTGTTTAGTTTGGAGAACGGCTTCCCAAGAAAAAAGCATTAATTTCGAGGGCCATAACCCTTTTCTCTGGAGACAACAAAAAGAGATGTTTTTGCCAACTGCTTTGAGAAAACTGTTGCCAAGAACATAACTTCTGATAGACTCAGCTGATGACAGAGCTGAAGAAAACCAGACCTCACACCCTTCCAATTACAGGCTGACAGACTGCCAGTAACTTCTCTTATTGGTCCTTGGCAATATTACAGATAAAGGGGCAGATGACAGAAAAACTTCCCAATCTTCTCTCTCAACATCCAATCCAACACTCAGACAGATCTTCTGCTCATCTGTCTGGAAAAGGGCAGGTGCTTTGGAAGTAACGTCATAAAAAAGATCCACACGCGTGAACTAATTCTGCCAGTATTCACATCTGAGTGTAGGGTTTATGTAAGACTAAGTGCAGCTAATGTTGTACAAAATGCACCATTTCTGTGTATTTGTAAGGAAAGTGAAGTTACAGAACCGAACATGCATTTTTAAGACGATCTGTCCAACTCCAGCTAATTTAAATTCAGTAGCGGTGACAGGCGCAATGAAGGATGAAGGGTTACAATGCGGAAGTTGGTTTGCACAATATTTGAGGGAACAAGGAGGCAAAATGGGAAAAACAACCCACAACCGCTACTCTGAAGAGCTGTGGATGGCCAGAGCAGAATCTGGGAGCACAGTCATGAGTGAAAACCAGAATTATTTCTGTGCCGCTGAACCAGGAATGATTCTGTACTTGTGATACTGCTTTTGAGAGACAAATTTACACCTCACATACTCAACTATTCAAAGGATATTTCTATGTTTTCTACTTACCCCTCTTCTATTTTATTTTTTGACCCTAAAATCATTATTGAGAAAAACTGCGCTGACACGTGTTCTGTTCGTATATATCTGCAGAATGAGGTGGGTTGATACTGGTGACATGATAAAATGACAAATACTAGGAAAGGGCACTGCAAGAAATAGGGGGCTCAATCTTTTCAGCCATTCATTTCATTTCATTTCATTTCATTTCATTTCATTATTTCATTTCAGACTTTTCTATCTCCCAACGAGCACTAGCGGAGCAGAAAATGAAGATCTCAGGTTCCATGTTCAAGACAAACCAAAGACTGAACAAACCCACTGAGGGTTATGAAACAAACAAAAACTGCTTATGCCTCAGGAACTGAGTAATGAAGAGCTGAAAATAAGGTAGTGCCAGTATTAGTGTATGGGAGCCCCATATACAGCCAGGCTGGTACCCACAGATCAGGTGTGCAATGACCTGTGATGCATCATGCTAAGGTGGCAGAACCACTGTTCATAAACTCATTGGCTTCCTCCCTGCTTTAAACGGAGGAGTAGTCGATAGGCTGTTTCAAGAAAATCTAATTATTCAAGTAATTTTTGTAAAAGATTTGGTGATATAATATGTTGAATTTGAAAAAAGGAATATTCAATAAATTTTGAGATTTGTATTTTACTACTCAGAAGGTTTCTTTCCCTAAGGTGAAGGAAAAAGGAACAGCCAAAGCAGAAACAAGGTGCTAGGTCTTAAAAAGTAAATGAGTGAAATAAGTGAGCGAACATTTTGCAGTTTGAGATCTAACTCCCTCAAAGGGAGCAAAATGGTTTAATTGAAATATTGAGTTGTAAAGCATGCAGCAATGAATTATTATAGCTAAAAAATGAGTGTCTTGTCTATAGAAAAATGAGAAAAAATCTAGAAATGAGATTTAAATCATTCAGTTACAGACAACTGTGTCAAAATTGGAAATAAGCTGTATGCTGTGTATGTGTGTCTGTGTGTGAAAAAATAGAAAAGAGGACAGTGAAAGAGCGAAGCAGATTCTTGTATGGATTTACATGACAAATAGGTGCTGGTTGGTACATGGACTGATTAAGTGGTTACAATTTTTTCCACGAGATATCACCAGGGCAAAAGACTTATCAGCATACATATGTAAGAATTAAAAGAAGAAAGAGATGAAAATATTCTCGCCTCCTGCTTATCTCCCCACAGCCGCTATGTGAGCTGAGTGATTAAAATGTGGGATTGTTACAGCAGGAACTGAGTGAGGTCATTAATGCAACAGACAGCATCCCTCTGACACCACGCAACAAAACCCTGCATGCCATTTATTTTTGTGCGTTATATTAATTTAATGGAGCTTGCTGTGTAGCTCATTTTCTGAGTGCTGAGCTTGTGGCTAATGTGCCCCCATGTTAGTGCGTTCACACAACAGAAGAGGAAAATTCATGTGCTGTTTTGGAGGCCTCAGAGCAAGAAAAGGCTCGTAAGAGAGGAGTGAGGGGTCTAGAGCGCGAGCCTTGTGAGGAGCAGCTGAGAGACGTGGGATTATTTAGCCTGGAGAAAAGGAGGCTCAGGGGAGACCTTCTTGATGAAAAGGAAGTTGGAGCCATGTGGAGTCAGTCTGTTCTTCTAAGGAACAAGTGGCAGGACAAGAGGCAGTAGCCTCAAGTTTTCACCAAGCTTAGGTTTAGTGGGAGGAACAATTTCTTCCCTGTAAAGGTTGTCAAGGGCTGTCCCAGGCTGCCCAGGGCAGTGGGGGAGTCCCCATGATCCCTGGAGGGGTTTCAAAGGCGTGGAGATGTGGTGCTGAGGGACATGGTTTAGTGGTGTCCTGGCAGTGCTGGGTTAATGGTTGGACTCGATGGGCTTAAAAATATTTTCCAACCCAAACAATTCTGTGATTCTATGATTCTAAAGGAGGTGATCATAGGGGAGAGTGATCATAAGGGAGAGAAAGGGAGTTCATAGTGAGCTACCAGAAAGCATTAGTAACAATAATCATAGAATCATGCAATGATTTTAGTTGGAAAGGACCTTCAAAACTCATCTAGTCCAACTCCCCTGCAGGGAGCAGAGATATCTGCAACTAGAGCAGGTTGCTCAGAGTCCTGGCCAACCTCACCTGGACTGTTTCCTGGGGATGGGGCATTGACCTCCTCTCTGGGCAGCCTGGGCCAGGGTCTCACCACCTTTGTTGTAAACAATTTCTCCCTTCTCTTTAGTCTAAATCTTCTTTTTCATTTTAAAACCATCACCCCTTGACCTGTGGCAACAGGCCCTGCTAAAAAGTCTGTCCCATCATTCTCACTGGTCCCTTTAAGTAATGAAGGGTCTCCCTGGAGCCAGGATGCATGTTCCAGATCAACCATTTTATGGTGGTGATTTAAGAATGAAAAAAATTTGGCTTTGTTCCCATTTGAAGCAATTTTTCAACAGTTAAAGTGGGTTTTATAGCATTGAGGAGCTACATTCCTAGTTGAGTAGCTGCAGCCAAGCACAGATCATTCATTGCTTTCCCAGGGCAGCATGTCATTAAAAATCACTGTGTTCAAGAGGTCGCTTATGGAAACGAACAGATGTAGCACCAGGGTTTTGTTGTAGTTGTTAACTTTAAGCGGAAAGGGGAGACGGGCTACGCTAGAATGCTGGATGACTTCCAATACAGTGCAACAGCCACAGCACGATGATAATTTCTGACCCTTGTTAGCTCTTTGTGATCAGAGCCAGCTCCAAATATCTGCTGGGCAGGATCTGGAGACCAGAAACCTCCTGCAAATGAACAAATGACACTGTAGTTAGTGAGGTATATTCAGGAGCTTTAAAGCTTACATGGCATTGCAAGAAACCAAAGTGGCATTGCTCAAACTAATCCTGAATTTCCCTTAAGCACAAGAACATGGAGCAATTATGCGTTAGAGAAGGATTAATGAGCGTGACGAGTAATCGGGGAGAGAGCAGAGAGATCCAGAAACGGAACACAGTTGTAGGTGGGATTTTCTTGGTGGCAGGAGGATTACCTGGCATTGCTCATATTAAATCCATTCCCTGCACGCTGCAGACTTTTGCACGTGCTCAAGCTGTTGTTTAATCGTTAAATTTGGCACCACAAAAACTGCGTCAAAGGGAGGATTGAGTGGGGTCAACATGAGCTGCCTGCATCCAGCAGCTTGATGTTGGAAACCAGGAGGGTAAACAGATAATTGCAGATAAAAACTGGCCCTGAACTGGAATTTTTCAAGCTCATTGGTTTCTATGTTTTGTGCATCCAGCAAATGGTTAAATGGTAATTTTTGGGAGCTATTCTCCTCCAAGCGGAGTATTGCTCATTGGCAGCAATCAGAGTAACAGAATGGTAGGGGTTGGAAGGGACCTTCAATGGTCATCTTGTCCAACCCCCCTGCTCCAGCAGAATCACCCAGAGCACGTTGACCAGGATCACGTCCAGGCGGGTTTGGAATCTCTGCAGAGAAGGAGACTCCACAACCCCTCTGGGCAGCCTGCTCCAGGGTTCATATAGCCTCACAGCAAAGAGGTCTGAAGTCTCTCTGCCTGTTCAGATGGAACCTCCTGGGTTCCAGTTTGTGCCTCTTGCCCCTTGTCCTGTTGCTGGGCACCATTGACAAGAGTCTGGCCCCATCCTCTTGACCCCCACCCTTTAGCTATTGATCAGCATTGATCAGATCCCCTCTCAGGCTTCTCTTCTCCAGGGTAAACAGCCCCAGGGCTCTCAGCCTTTCCTTGGCACAGAGATGCTCCAGTCCCCTCAGCATCTTAGGAGCCTCTGCTGATCTCTCTGTCTCTCTTGAAATGGGGATCCAAGGAACTGGAACCAATGCTCCATCTATGCCCTCCCTAGGGCGGAGTACAGGGAGCGGAGAACCTCTCTCAACCTGCTGGTCACAATCTTCTTCAAGCACCCCAGGAGACCATTTGTTGTCTTGGCTACATGGGCACATTGCTGGCTTGTGATTAACTTATTGCCCACCAGGATGTGATGGCATGAACACATAGTGAGATTGTGAGAGCATCCAAGACCTTCAGGTTTGGTCACGTAACAAGCAGAAAAAGAAGCTGACACTATAAAAATCTGGCTGGTAGCTTTGACGCTGGCTGGAGTTGAGGTGAGGAAGACACGTTGGCTTTTCTCTTGAGTAGTTCCCAGGTGTTTTAGTGGTAGAAATGAGGAGGAGGAGCTGCTGTCTCACAGAATCACAGGATGATTTGGTTTGGAAGAGACCTCTGGAGATCATGTTCAACCCCCCTGCTAAAGCAAGGTCACCTAGGACAGGCTGCCCAGGAGAAGAAAGGCAGAAGTATCTCTCAGAAGTACAACTCTCTGAAAGATTTGTCTGTTGCAGAATCGTGTATGGCTAACAAAAGTGCTATTGCTTAGGTCATTTGAAACATGGGGACTCATCTCTCTTCTCTGTTGAACAAACACCACTTTATTATTATTATAAATTACCCTCCTTTCTCAGCAGGTTCTCAGTAAATTCCATGAAATTGTAGCAATTTATAAAACTATATTTCCTCTATGGGAGCTGATAAGTAATTTTCTCATCTAAATGCTTCGTATTATTATCAGGAGGCAACATCTCCAAACGTCACTCTTTATTTCTTTCACCGAATGCAGTTGCAGTAGGCTGGCATAGGCAGGATTACTCTTATAAATAATCCGCCCTTGTAGGTACAAAAATACCTCTTTATCTCAGCTCCTTTGAAAACAGGAGCTGCGGTGACAAAAGTCCTCACATGCTTTGAGAACATTCATAAATCAAAGTAAAAACCACGTTTTTCTAACCAAGGTGTTTCTGAAAACAACCATGTCGGCAGTATCTGATATCTGATGATGTCAGAACAAGGTGATTTCCTTTGAAAACATGGAAACTGTGTTTCTGAACAGAAATGAATGCAGATCTATGGCATTTTGACATCACTAAAGCTTTTTTTGTGAGTGCAATTTAAACAAACCTGGGCAGTAGATTTTAGATTTGGTTACTGTATGATGAATACAAATTAAAGACAGAGAGCAGTTGTTGGCTGTTATCGCCAAGATGCAAAGAGGCATTAAATGAAGTTCTAAAGGAGTCAGACACGGAGCAGAAACTTCAACATCTATCCCAGTAGCCTGTGATTAACACACCATGCTGGCAGATTTACAGACAATTCCATGAGAGAAGTACAATGAAGAGTGATGAGACTTGAAATTATTCTGGGGCTCAATGAGGGAAAAGAAAAGAAAATAAGAGCAGGAGTCATGTCAGTAAAATGGGTGTATGAAGAAGAGTGTGGCTGGCAGCTTGAGGGAGGTTGTCCTCTGCATCTACTCTGCCCTAGGGAGGCCACCTCAGGAGTATTGTATCCAGTTCTGGGCTCCCTGATTCAAGAGAGGCGAGGAACTAATGGGAGAGAGTCCAGTGGAAGGTCTGAAGATGCTGAGGGGACTGGAGCAACTCTGTGATGAGGAAAGGCTGAGAGCCCTGGTGCTGTTTAGCCTGAAGAAAACTGAAAGGGAATCTGATCAATGCTTATCACCCTCTCTGGGCAGACTTGGCCAGGCTCTGGCACCCTCACAGGAAAGATATTTTTCCTAATGGTAAGGTGGAACCTCCGGGGTTCCAATTTGTGCCTGTTGCCCCTTGTCCTGCTGCTGGGCACCGCTGACAAGAGTCTGCCCCATCCTCTTGACCCCATGTGTTTAGATGCTGAGAGATATTGAGAGCATTCCATTTCTAACAGCAAGAGCTGGAGGATTTTCTATGTGCTAAGACAGTACACATCTGCCTCTCCTTCTCTATTCCCTGGGAGTGTGCAGGGATCAGCTCACTCCCAGTGCAGGGAACAAGCCTCACATGGTAAAAACATCTTATAGGGAATGATGTCTCTCCTACTTTCATCAGTCTGGTTAGGACCCACCACCAGGACCAAGAAGAAGCCTCTCAGCAACAGAAGTGGGGAGTTGGATCCCTCCTGATCCCTCCTTGATTGGCTGGGTGAAGGGAGCCATCTCATCTCATCTCATCTCATCTCATCTCATCTCATCTCATCTCATCTCATCTCATCTCATCTCATCCACAACAGCATCCCTGCTCTGAAAGGGCAGGTCACCAACCTGGGATTTTGGAAAGGAGACATCTCAAAGCAGGGATGTGCAGGGAAGACCAAGCATTTAATGAGCCATGGCAGTTTCTGAAACACACTCAGCTTCTGGTGGGGTTTGAAGCAGTTTTCCAAGGAAGAAATGGTGAAGAAAGCCCTTAAGCAGGGAAGCTGCAGTAAAGCGTGACTTGAGAGTCACATCCCAGCTGCTTCCTGAGCTCCCTGGAGTTCGAACTATGACGCCTTTCTTCTTCTGTGTACAAAAAATGTTTCTCCCAACTATTTTCAGACTTTCCCAGCATGATAAATAAATAGCAAATGTCAGGTAGCTCTCCGGGAGTGAAGGGATGCCATCAAAAGCAGAAAGATCTATGCAAAAAGCAGAGGGGAAAAAACCAGACATCCGTGTCATCAAGGGCTGCACTCTTTGTGCAAACTGTGAAAAATGGGATTTTAAACCACCAAGAAAATGATGAGTTTGTTCTCCATATAGTGGGACTTCTGCTGTGATCTGTTCCAGTGGAGAAGCTGCATGGCTTGGGATCTGCCTGCAAGGGCATTCACGTCTCATAGAATCATAGCATCATGGTATCCCAGGTTGGAAGGGACCTCAAGGAGTAGTTGGTCCAAACTTGCTAGGGAAAAGAAAGGATGTTGGGAAATCCACGACTTCCCTGAAGATATGACACAGATTCCCAGAATCTCAGCATGGTGGGGGTTGGAAGGGACCTCTGGAGATCATCTCATCCAACTCCCATGCTCCAGCAGGGTCACCGAGAGCACATTGCCCTGGATCACATTGTCCAGGCAGGTTTGGAAACTCTGCAGAGAAGGAGACTCCACAACCTCTCTGGGCAGCCTGGGACAGCCTCTGGCACCCTCACAGCAAAGAATTTTCTCCTCCTGTTCAGATGGAACGTCCTGGGTTTTAGTTTGTGCCTGTTGCCCCTTGTCCTGTTGCTAGACCCCACTGAAAAGAGGCTCGCCTCATCCTCTTGACACCTGCCCTTCAGCTATTATTTTCAGCAGTATTATTTTATTAAAAAAAAATAATAATCAGAAAGTGTATCACTCTACTACAGATGTTATGACATTTCCAACCCAGATTTCCCTGGCTCTTAAGTCTATAAACAGCTCTGAAAACCTTATGGCTTTATATTTTTCTTCCATGATGCTGCAGCAGGATCCCTTGTGAGCTGACCAGAAGCAATTTGCTTTAAGGAGAGATGAGTCCAGCCCAGTCACCCTGGTGACTGCAAACATTTCCAGGTGCAGGCCATCCCATGTGGAAAAATACAAAGAGATGAGTTGACTTAGCCCTGAATATGATCCAAGGGCTGGAAGCCCTCTGCTGTGAGGCCAGGCTGAGAGAGTTGGGGTTGTTCAACCTGGAGAAGAGAAGGCTCCAGGGACACCTTCTTGTGGCCTTTCAGTGCTTCAAGGGGCCTGTCAGAAAGATGGGGAGAGACATTTTAGCAAGGCCTGTTGTGGCAGGACAAGGAGGGATGGTTTTAATCTAAAAGAGGCAGATTTAGACTAGAGAGAAAGAAGAAATCTTCTACACTGAGGATGGTGAGACCCTGGCCCAGGTTGCCCTGGTCGATACTCCATCCCTGGAAACATTCCAGATGAGGTTGTCTGAAAATCTGAGCAATCTGCTCTAGTTGCATATGTCCCTGCTTACTGCAGGGGTGTTGGACTAGATGAGCTCAAAAGATCCCTTCCAACTCAAACTATTCTATCATTCTATGGTTCTATGTGCTTTTTTTTTTTTTTTTTTTTTTTTTTTTAAGCACAAATACTCGGGAGCTCTGCTATTCAGCCTCCTCAAGTNTTTTTTTTTTTCTGTGTTGACTATGGAGGAGCTCAGCTGAGAGCTTAGCCCTGATGGATGAGAAGGGGGTGACATTAGCAGAGGAGGGATGAGATGTTGCTTGTGGCACTCGAGTTTCTTTGGAGGCTTTTGAGTGAGAATTGTCCTTATTGGGGAGGAAGGAGGTACGTGAGGGTGTACCTTTGTGTCGCAGTGGCAGGAAATGTATTTTGAGGTTCATGTGTTCAATGGTGAGTGTAAAGGAACTGTGGAAAAAGAGAATCTGCTTCTGTAAGAACTTTACATTGAAGAATTATGATTGCAAAATATATGACAAAACCTCTTATATAATTTTAAGCTTTTATTGTGATGGCACTTGGAACAATCTGGCCTTTGCTTTGTACCCGTGTGTAGGTAATTTCCATGGCATATAAGCTCATGACCTGTTTGGGAAGGGCCTCTCAGGCATGAAGAAGCGGCAGCAAGTCAAGGAGAGAGGGCTCTAATGGAGGAGGAGACCACCAGATAAATGTGGGCACTGAGAAGCTCCTTGGGGTGAGTATATTGTTATCTGGATGCAAAACTGGGCATATTTTGACTTGGTTTTCTGATTGTATTTCATTTTGGAAAGAGAAAAAACCCCAAACGAATGATGCTTTTCCTGCAAGATTCCTGTGGAAAAAAGAGAGTGATCTGAGCTCCTGGGATGTGGAAGGGCTGGAGAAAGGGGGGCTGATATCCCTGAAGGTGAAGTGGAGAGCACTGGAGTAATTTAAGAGCAATAATTAATATTAGGTGAGGAAATCTGCTGCGTGGATGTTCTGGCTGAACATGCAAATTGGGTATGGGAAGGATTTGGGGGTTCATATTCATAAGCAAACCATATCTCATGGCTCACAAATACCCAGTTACATCTGGAAAACTGGTGCTCAGAGCCTGCAGGTTCTTCTGCTTGATGTAATTCTTATTTATTTCTTGTTCCATATTAAACTGAGATGAAGGTTTGGAGCAGAACAGGCATTATGTGAATACAACGTCTGGTAAGAGGCAGCTGCACGACCCTCTGGATATTAGTGTAATGCTATTGCTGCAGATAACAAATAATATTACCTGGAAATGGTTTCTAGCTGTTAGACAAAATGATTTTATTGTCGAATGTGATGAATGAGGGAAGTGGAGAAGACTTTAGCATTCCATCCTGGTAGTTATGTTCTGTAATGTTATTCTGAAGCCTGGCTGCAAGCCTCACTACCCTGCCTGCTATCACCTTGCCCTTGAATGCAGATGGATTGTCAACACCTGGTCCAGGCTGTCCAGGACAGTGGTGGAGTCACCAACCCTACAGGGGTTTCAAAGCCATGGAGATGTGGTGCTGAGGGACATGGTTTCGTGGTGCCCTGGCAGTGCTGGGTTATCGGTTGGACTCTATGATCTTACAGGTCCTTTCCAACCAAAATGATTCCATGATTCAGTGATTCTATATTTCTATAATTCAATGATTTTAAGTTAGGAGACCACTCAGGTCTTCGCTTCCCTCTGGAACAGCCAACAGCATCAGGCTTTACTCAGGTAAAAAACCTCTTCATCTAGAGCAGGTTGTTTGGAGCCTCATCCAACCTCACCTGGAATGTTTCCAGGGATGGCGCATTGACCACCTCTGTGGGCAAATTGGGCCAGGATCTCACCACCCTCAGGGTAGAAAAATGTCTGCCTTCTCTCTAGTCTATATGTTCCTCTTTGAATTTAAACCCATCAGCCCTTGTCCTGTCACGAAAGGCCTTGCTCCAACGGCACTTGTGCTTGAGTGATGGCTCCTGTTTGCAGCTCCTGTGGATGGCTCCTCTGAAGGACACCTAGGGGACATCTGTGGCTTAGGGGAGGTTTATTCCCTTACTATGAAATAAATGTCTAAGAAGTAAGAAGTGGTGTCCATTTTTGTTCATTTTTGTGGGGGTTTTTTTCGCCTCAGTTTACCCATGGGTGCTTTAAGAGGAGGAACAATGCTGCTGGTAGATATCAGCATCTCACCCCTGTGGCTGCAGTGGCTGATTTCCCACTGCAGTTCATGGTCATGAGCCATCACCCAAGACCACCATGGGATTTTTATGGCAGCTGGTAACATCCTACTCGCTGGAGCTGTGGGAAACCTGAATGCGCCCTTCCTCTGTGGCTTAATTTTTCTTTTCCTTGTGATTAGCCAAGGGAAGATCTCAACACTCCCTGTTTCCTCATAGACCATGCTCCCTTTTCCTCCAGAGCACAATGAATTTTGAATCCCTTTCCAGTGACCCATCCCAGGGCTTTGGGATGAGTTTTTAAGCTGTGGGTGCAGAAAAGCCCTGATGCGTTGGGGAATATCCCTCTAGACTAAGCTCTTCAATGATGCCAGGCTCTGCACAGCTCCCTGCTCCTTATGCTGGCTTCTTCTTGTCCTCAGGGCACCTGGAAAAATCCATACAATCACAATAGTAGCTAAAATTCATACGTTTAGGGCTTTTTTTCTTGAGCATGCTTGTCTCTGTCAAATGACTTGTGGAGAGGAGTGAAACCACCCTGTATATGCCAGGGGAGGGGGAATGCTGGAAGGAATATGTAGTGCTAATCTCTGTCTGATGATACAGCCAATGCAGGATTATTACATTGAGTTTTTATGATTATTCTTCAAGAAGCATGTTAAAACATAAAGAGGGTTGGGAGAAAAATCGTGAGAATGGTTGAGCGTTTGGATAATACGTATTAGAGTGAGAGAGACTCTGGGCACTCATTTCGTAAGGGAGGATTTGATCATCTTGTACATGAATTTACGTGGGCAATTGTGATCTGGTAGCAGAGAAGAAATGAAATGAGATTTTATGGTGGGAAATGAGCAACATCGAAGTGGAAATACAGCTTAAGCTTTGAACAACGAGAGTAATAAAAAAAGAAGAATAGTTTACTGGTTGTTATGAATGGTTCTTTGCTGCTGAGCACTTTGTTAGGAGGGGATTTCAGCTGGAAACTCCTCTCTAGTCCAGCTGTAAGGAGATGTCAGCTCTTGTGGACCCAAAGGCTACAGTCTGCAAAATCTGAGACCAAGGGAATATTAACAATCCATGGCACCCACTCTTTAACACAGTATAAACCTGGAAGTCCCAAAACCTCTTCTTCTCCCCAAAACTTCCTCATTCCAGAAAAGATCTTCAGGCACTTGAACTTGGTGTGCTTGTTAGTGCGTCTGTGAGAACTCTGTTGGAAACCTCTTTCTTAATATGTGTGCAGGTCTCCTCTCTTGCAAAGAGGGGATCAGCTCTGAGTTTTCTTGTGCTTACAAACACATGGATCCCATGGTGCCTCCTCATGTGGAGCAAAGGCCTGTGCCTGGGTCTGGTGGCCACCTTTGGGCAACCAAGATGATACCATGCTAATGCCTCCAGTGATTTATAAGGAGCAGATGTGGGAACTGGGGCTATTTAACCTGGAGAAGAGGAGGCTCAGGGGGAGATCTTCTTGCTCTTGACAACTCCCAGAAAGGAGGTTGGAGCCAGGTGGGCGTTGGTCTCTTCTCTCAAGGAACAAGCAATAGGACGAGCAAAAGGCCTCAGATTGTACGAGTGAAGGTTTAGGTTGGACATGAGGAACAATTTCTTCCCCCAAAGGGTTGTCCAGCCCTGTTCCAGGCTGCCCAGGGCAGTGGGGGAGTCCCTGGAGGGGTTTCAAAGGTGTGGAGATGTGGTGCTGAAGGACATGGTTTAGTGATGCCCTGGCAGTGCTGGGTTAATGGTTGGACTGTATGATCTTAAAGGTCATTTCTAACTGAAATGATTCTATAATTCTGTCACTCTCAGAAGCTCACAGCTTCTGCTCACACGTTCATGATAGAGAAGATGCTCTGCATGGCAGGGACTCTATAGTGGAAAACACTGTGTGTTTAAAAAATATTTTAAAATCAACATCTTCCACCAAAATCATATGCAATATTTAAATGAACACTTTCTTAACTTTCTTTCCATTAATTCCTGATTGACATGTATAGTTTTGGTGGTGAACAGTTAGAGATTGGCTGTGTCACATCTTTGCCCACCTGGTGGAGACTTCTCCTCTCCAGCCCCTTTGGCTGGAGATCCTCTGCTCAGAGGCAGCCAAGGGTGTTGAAGGTTAGTTACAAGAGGGTTAAAATGTTAGTACACTGGAAAAGGAGACTCTTCAAGCCTTACACGGGCTAACAAAGCAAAGAGTTGATTTTGGGTTGAATCAGCATCTTGAGTTAAAAATGTTCATGGAAGAATCATAGAATCACTGAATGGTTTGGGGTAGAAGAGACCTTAAAGATCATATAATTCCAGCCCCTCTGCCATGGACAGGGACACCTCCCACTAGACCAGGTGGCTCAAAGCCCCATCCAGCCTGAGCATGAACACATCCAGTGATGGAGCATCAACAGCTTCCCTGGGCAAGATCTGGGTAGTTCTGTTTAGTTGTTCTCCCTTGTTTTGCGTTCTTAAGTGTGAATTAACTGGATTTGCAGTTAGAAACCATGGGTCTGGTCAGATGGGGAACCCAGCTGTTTTAGTAATCTCGTGCTCAGTAGCTTTAGACATTAAAACCAGGACAAGTAAGGCAACTTGTCTGGAGAGAGGGTTGGTTTTTGGCCTACCGCTATGTAATCTCTTGGAGATCATAGAATTGTGGAATGGCTTGGGGTTGGAAAGGACCTTTCAAGTTCATCTAGTCAGACCTCCCTGCAGGGAGCAGGGACATCTGCAACTAGAGCAGGTTGCTCAGAGCCCCAAACAACCTCACCTGGAATGTTGCCAGGGATGGGGCATTGACTGCCTCTTTGGGCAGCCTGGGCCAGGGTCTCATCACCCTCAGTGTAAAAAATTTATTTATTCTATCCAGTTTAAGTCTCCCCTCTTCTAGATTTAAACCATTTCCCCTTATCCTATCAAAGTGGGCCCAGCTAAGTCTGTCACCATCTTTCTGACAGGCCCCTCCAAGCACTGAAAGGCCACAAGAAAGTCTCCCTGGAGCCTTCTCTTCTCCAGGCTGAACAACCCCAACTCTCTCAGCCTGGCCTCACAGCAGAGGGGTTCCAGCCCTCCCAGCATTGCTGGGGCCTCCTCTGGCCCCGCTCCAGCAGGTCCCTGTCTCTCCTGTGCTGAGGACTCCAGAGCCGGACCCAGCAGTGCAGGGGGGTCTCCCCAGAATAGAGAGAGGAGTTCACCTGAGCCATTCCACAAATGTTTGTCACAGACCGCAACAGCTTTAATGAGCTTGAAAGATTTTGTTAAAGAGATGCTATAGGAAAGTAACATTTTTCAGTATGTTAATCTTAGAAAAATCAGAAGTGTCTCAAAAGATCAGAGATGCTTATTTGCCCCCGACTAGCTGTCTGCTCTAGAGGAAAACATGAATTAAATAAGCTCCAGATAAACAATCACACTTTCTGATGCTTGAGAGCATCTCTGCCTTAAAATTGAGGTTTGTGTTGTTTTATTATCTGTTCCTTAGTATTGACTTTCCCAATGCAGGAACCCGTGAATCAGGCTGTTGGATGTAAGAGGTGGTTGATGGCACTGTACTGCGCACAGACACCATTTCATCCAGCTGCAAAAGCTGTTTTTTTCATATATCTTTAACATTTCCCACAGTTCTGTGGTTCTGCAAAGTGATTTTATAGTTTCCTCACCCAGGAGGAACAGTCTGGGGTCATCTGTAGAGAAAAAATAACTGCTGCCCTCTCTGAAAGTCTTACGTGAAGAAATTAAAATAACACATCCTCCATAGTGCAATGTGGAGGCGAAATGGTAAAGAAATGTACCACTCCAATTCTGCTTTATTTAGTGCATTTTTTGCTTTATTTAAGTGCATTTGCAGCTTTATTTAGTGCTTTTCCAGCTTTATTTAGTTCATTTTAATTTTTCTTGGATGCATTCACAGCTTTACTTTGTGCATCAGTGTTTTAGACACTGCACGTTAGAAACCAGACTAGAAAAGTATAAATATTACAGGAAGTCTACTAAAAACATCACAGAAATAGACTGAAATACATTAGCAGAGGAGATACCACAGTTCAGGGGAACAAAACGGGACTCTGAAAGCAATGACGTCGTAATTAACCAGGGGACTGAAATAATAAATAGAATGAGGCTTCCGCACTGCTCTAAATTTTACCCAAATAGGTTGAATATTTTAGAAAGGGGAAAGATTTTTAGAAAAATAGACTTTTTAACTACAGATTTTACTTACTTGCTCTGTAAAGTGTAAATCATGGAGTTTAACAAAGGAGTCAAAATAGAGAAGTCAACATAGCTCAGGGTGTGGACATCAGTGAGGTCATCCACTCTGTAAGAGATGTACACCACAGTGATGGCAGAGTTGTAAGTGCCCATCACAAGCAGATGGGAAGTACATGTTTAAAAAGCTCTCATGTGTCCTTCTTTGGAGTTATCTTTAGTACAGAGAGGATGCTGTGGATGTACAAAGGAGTGATGAGCAACAGAGGGGCAACTGACACAGTCATAGCGATGGAGAACCCCAAGGTCTGGAAATAGGCACTGAAGTCTGAGCACGTGACTTGTACCACTGATAAGTGGTCGCAAAAGCAGTGGTGAACCCTGGTTGTGTCTCTGTAAGCTGACCAAGAGATCTGCGTGATGACAGGTGTGAGTATTAGCAGTGCAGCGATCCAGGCACTCGCCACCAGCTGGATGTTGATTCTTCTGATCATCTTGGCTGGATAATGGAAGGGGTTGCAGATGGCTTCATAGCTGTCATAAACCGTGGCCACCAGGAGAAATGTCTCCATTACTGTCAGCCTGTGAAAACTGTACATCTGCAGAAAACAGCCCCTAAATGAGGTGGTTTTGCAGTTGGCCAGGAACATCACCAGCATTTTGGGGATGGTGGTGATTGTGAATAGAATGTCTAATATGGAGAGGATGATCAGGAAAAAGTACATGGGGGTGCAGAGCATACAGTTGCCCACAACTGCCCTGATGATAACAATACTAGCAACCAGGATAAGCAGGTAGAATAGCAAGAACACAATGAAGAGAGGGGTCTGGAAATCCTGGAGAGCTGGAAACACCACCAAGAAAAAGACTTTGGTGGAAGCCTTGGTGCTACCGCTTTCCATGGTTGGAGTGGTTAAAATGCCTGCAAGGATGAAGTTATGAATAAGGATATATAAGTATATATAAGGAAATGAAATATAAGAATTTTTTTGCACTGAGGGTGGTGAGACCCTGGCCCAAATTGCCCAGAGAGGTGGTCGATGCCCCATCCCTGGAAACATTCCAGGTGAGGTAGGACAGGGCTCTGAGCAACCTGCTCTAGTTGCAGATGTCCCTGCTCCCTGTTGGGGGATTGAACAAGATGACCTTGAAAGGTCCCTTCCAACCCAAGCCATTCTGTGATTCTATGATTCTATGAAGAGAGTCTAAGGAAACAGGCTGTTGCACAGGAAGACATTTCTCTGAAGAGCTTTGCAGAGGTTCTGTGAGGAAAACAGAAGTTGAATGAAATCTTGCTGAGCCAAGCGCATTGCCAGACACAGCTTGGCCCACTTTGTCTCTAACCCACAGTGGTGTTGATTTGGATTCTCTGTTGATAATGTGGATTACACCTATACATGACATGCTCTTCGGCTTTGGGCGCAAAGGGCAGGGATTCGTCTCATCTGGCAGAACCCCCAGCCCCCATATACACTGATCCTTCTAGGTCTCTTTTCTGGTCCTTGAGGAAAAGGGGCATTTTGGGGGATGCAGCTCTTCTGCCCCATTCTTCAGCGAGGAGATGAGAGCAGTATTATGGAAACAATCGTTTCTCTTCTCCAAGGGAATTCAGGGAATTACCTCAGAAATGGTCAGTCCATCAATCATCCATCTCTCTTTTGCTAGATTATTCCAATCTTTGCTACTCATAGTTGTTCTTACCACCGTTTTCCATGCCCACGTTACCTCTGGTTGTCTACTCGAGGCTCACTGCGTTTTCCATGGTCATTGCAGCACACAGGTGATTTCTGCTGCTTCACAGATGATTTCTGCTGTTGTTGTTGAAATTCAGATGAAAATGTCCACTTTTTTTTGACTTGCAGGTCATTTTCTGGTACATAAAAGCAAAGGACTTTTCATAGTAATTTTTTTGGCTGAGGTGGATCAGGATTGTAGGTTTTTTTACCATAGTAAATGTTTTAGAGACTCATTAAGTTAAAAACCACCAGAATAAAAAACTAGGACTAAGCATCTGTCAGTGGCTTCAGCTTAGATGGAGGAGGACACGATGTGTGACAATTCACAGCCCTTACATATCTTAATTTTACATAACGTTGCTCTACAGTTGCATTATTCATAGAAATTTGTGATACTTTCTGGATTTCTCCAGGAAGTGTAAGAAACAGTGAGCCGGACATTTCCTTTTTTTTTGACATGATGAGCTTTTAAGATTCCTTAAGTTACAGGATTTTCTCTTCTCTCTATAGAAATACTTCCTTTGTGGCTCATAAAGATTTAACGCAGTTTGGAAAGGACTATTCTGCCCAACTCCTCTGGAGTACATGTGTTTTCTGCAGCAAAATAAAGCAGCACTTTCAAAACTTCCAGCATATTCTATTCAACCCGTGAAGCTGCTGCTGTGCTTTCATAGGCACAAATTCCTCTGGAATTTGTCCATTTTCTCTAACATTGGGTAAATCAAAACTAAGATAATGTTCAGAGGAAAACCCACCCTTGTTTTCATTAGGTTTATGCTATAAAAAGAAGGAGAAATGAAGCTTAATTAAGTTTTTATGTCTTGTCTTCGTTTTCTTGTCCCAATTTAAGGGAGTGGAAGTAAAGCTCTCTTGGAAATGTTTTGTGCTTGGCCTCAAGTAGTTGAGAGTAATAGTTGGTCTTATGCAACTTCCGGACATTATTAAATCTCTGGTAATTTTCATACAGTTTTACCTTTCACCCAGAAAGTCATCTTCATAACCATATAGGAGAGGTCCATTTAATATTCCAAATAAGTAGATTTTCTGCCCCACTGAGATTTAAATACAATTGATATTTCCTTTACTCTTTACCTCTCATCTAATCTACCCTTCTCCATTTCTCTTCCTTGTTATTATTTTTTCCAAACTGGCGGGCTTCGAGGATGTAATTTGTATAAACAATGCTGCGCTATTAAAAAATCCAAGGTAATGGATTGTATTGAATTAAAATTGCCAGCATGTAATGCCTTTAAAATTAGCATTGATTTGAAGTTGTTTTCAGACACAGTAGATCAAATTCTCATTCTTTGGAGCCTGTTGACATGTTTTACAATCATGTTTTTCCATCCTGGCCCCCATGAGAAAAATGTAAATCAAAATGAAACACTTAATTAGCCTGAAAAAATATCATCGTATTAACAGAATAGCATCAATAACTCACTTGCAGTTTGAAGCTATAACAAGATCTTTCCCTTCCTTAATGTCATCCTTAGTGGCAAATGCAAAACTCCTGGAAGAAATCAACAGGAAAAGTCACTACTGATATTGAACATACTGGAACATGCTGCCCTGCTCCGTGATCTTTTCTTGAGTTGAGCTGGGAGACCCACACATTATTTCCCCACAGAGCATCTTGACAGTTTTGAATCCAACTGCTGCATGCTGCAGTTCACAGCAGGTGGAGATTGTACAAGATATTTAGAATCATAGAATTATTGAATTGTTCCGGTTGGAAGAGACCTTTAAGATCATGGAGTTCAACTATTAACCCAGCACTGCCCGGGCACCACTAAACCATGTCCCTCAGCACCACATCTCCACAGCTTTGAAATCCCTCCAGGGATCATGGGAACTCCACCACTGCCCTGGGCAGCTTGGGACAGGCCTTGACAATCCTTTTGGGGAAGAAATTGTTCCTCTTTTCCAACCTATACCTCCCCAGGTGCAACTTGAGGCCATTTCCTCTTGTCATAGAATCATAGAATTGTTTCAGTTGGAAAAGATCTTTGAGATCATAGAGTCCAACCATTAACCCCATCCCCAAACAATGTCCCTAAGCAACTCATCTATATGTCTTTTAAATAATTCCAAGGATGGTGACTCCACCACCTCCCTGGGCAGCCTGTTCCACAACAACCCTTTCAGTGAAGAATTTTTTCCTGATGTCCAACCTAAACCTCCCCTTGTTCAACTTCTTGTACTCTTGCTTGTTCCTTGGGAGAAGAGACCAACCTCACCGGTCATCTTTTCTGCTGGACAGTTTCCAGCCACTCTGCCCCAGCCTGGAGCATTGCTGGGGGTTGTTGTGACCCAAAGGCAGGACCCGGCCCTTGGCCTTGAACCTCATCCCATTGACCTCGAACTTCATCCCATTGACCTCAGCCCATCAATCCAGCCTGGCCAGGGGCCTGTCTAGAGCCTCCCTACTAGTGGAAGGAACACTGAGGAAGACCGGTCTTTTCCTCCCAAATCTGGAAGAGTTTTCTATGCTTCAGTGTTGATCCTTCCTTTGGCATTTCCTTTCCAGTCCCTGGGTGGCACTCTGGCGGGAGCAAGAGTCTCCATCTCCCCCTCTACATCACTTGAGGCTCACACAAAGATATAATGCATGGCCAAGGCAGAGGAGTAGCTCTCATGCAGGGCCAGAAACACCTCTTACAAATGTAGGCACAGCTCAAATGCAACCAAAGAGGATCCTAACCCGTCGCTTATATCTTCATTTCCTTTCTTGAGGACTTTTAGGTCAAGCCTGGTATGTGACTGTTTGGACTGGGAAATTGTGGCATGAGAAGACATTGCCATGTGTCTCTACAGTAAATGGAGGGAGATGTTGCCT
Source organism: Todus mexicanus (assembly GCA_013389965.1). NCBI lineage: Eukaryota > Metazoa > Chordata > Aves > Coraciiformes > Todidae > Todus > Todus mexicanus. The sequence goes on along the minus strand of WEIS01021995.1, from coordinate 6,125 downwards.
TTGAGGCACTAAATTAAACTCCTTTTCCAAATGTCCTCCCAGACAAATATCCTCTTGCTCCAGATGCCTACGTAAATATCTTCACTGTCATCTAACTGTCTTAAGTGAAAACTGTTGGATGACAATTAGAAAGGGTTAAATCATGCCTAGTGTAAATCAGTCCTGGTGCACTCAGGCTTCTGTGTTACAGGACACGTCCTTGGACACCATACAGAAAATACAAATTTGATTAATATTAGCAACTCATGAGTAATGCCCCCACCAACATCTCAGGAGCATCTAGATGCATAACAAAACCTCAAACCAGTCTCATTTCCATTGCTGTCACCTAATTATACCTTCAAATTGCAGTCATGTCTTTGATAAATGAAAGAGCTGGAGAGCTTTACGAGGTGGTGAGATCTGGTGGTGTTCCTGGAGGGTGTCCTCAAAGTCATTTTGCCAAGGATGATCCCTGGGAGGACAAGTCACAGAATCACAGAATCACAGAATGTTTAAGGCTGGAAAAGACCTCTCAGATCATCAAGTCCAGCCTATGACCTACCACCACGACCCAGCTAAACCGTGCCACTAAGTGTGCCATCTAGTCTTTTTTTGAACACCTCCAGGGANCAGGACCCTGCACTTGGCCTTGTTGAACCTCATACCATTGGCCTCAGCCCAATGACCCAGCCTGTCCAGGTCCCTCTGCAGCGTCATCTTACCCTCCAGGGTATCGACACTGCTCTAGCAAGAGTATGGGCTTGCAGCTCAAAAGACCAACTATATCCTGGGCTGCAGCAAGAGAAGTGTGATCAGCAGGTTGAGGGAAGGGATTCTACCCCTCTGCTCCACTGCAGTGCTGAGTCCAGCTCTGGAGTCCTCAGCACAGGAGAGACACGGTGACAGGAGGATGGAGAGTTTCAACACAAATGCTCACATCTTCAGCAGCATCCCTGTTCCTGCTCCAGGCCATGGTGGGTGAGACATTCCTCTGGGGAAGCTCATCTCATTCAGAAACAGCAGTCTGGAGTAGCAGGAGAAATTGCACCTTGAAAATGCTACATGTGAAGCTGTGGGGACTTGCTCAAGTGTGACATAGGAAAGGAGGCTGCTAAATAGTGTAAGACAAATGACTGAGTCATAGAATTACTGAGGTTGAAAGGCACCTCTTGAGGTCATCTGCATCATCTACAGCAAAGTGCCTAGGACTGTCTTCAGTCAGGTTTTGAATATCTCCAAAGGTGGAGACTCCATGACCTCTCTGAGCAACCTGTGCCAGTGTTTGAGTCGGGGAGAAATCCCTTCCCTGTGCTATGGTTGCACCGAGCAACAGCTTCCTCATGCCATCCACACATCCTGAGCACACCTGTCCAGGAAGCTGTCAGGCAGAAACCAACCAGACCTTCCTGAATGAGACCCTTGCGCCTCTTGAAGGCCACATCCTTTCAGCTGGGAGCTCCCACTCTTCTGAGCTAGGACCACCTGCTGGGATGGCAGAAGACCCAAGATCCATGCTAGCTCAGCTCAGTTCGTTACTTGCAACCCATAAGATACTTCTTTTCATTTCCTTAATTTGCCCTCAGACTTCTCTGAGCTACTTTTTCCCACCACCACACTCAGCTCCTCCAGCTCATGAATCGCTTGACCTCTCCTCTATACCATTGCATGAGTCCCACTGATGCTCCCTATGGTTTCCCATCCCTGCCTGGAGCCCGACCTCACCATGTCCCACCCTTACCTTCCCTCAATCCACAAATTTTTGTGCAAATTTTCAAATACTGCCAACTGGCAAGTTAAGATCGCTACCACTCCTGCCCTGTCCCCCTCTTGCATGCTCATCTCTCGTCATCTGGCTTCTGTGGTCACTTCTTGGAGCACCTCTTGGTGCAAGAAGACCAAGGGCATGTGCCCTCTTTTCTCCATGCAGGAGGCAGGATCTGACCCTGCTCCGTGGATGCAAGAGCATGGAACATCAGCACTAAGCAATGATGATGCTCTGCACAAGCAGGGCAGATAATGATTCTACTCGTTTCCATCCATTTTCTAACGTACAACTTCTGGAGAAATTTCCCACCTGAATTTCTGATCGCATCCAGGCAGACATAGTGTCCTTCATGACAGGTCTCCTGGGTCCTCGTGTTAAAAATATACCCCATAAACATTCGGGAAAAGTTGTGTTTCCAAGCGTGTTTGTTTCAAAACTAATTCTTACACTTATGTGGTGATGCCTGTGAAAACAGCCCAAATTGGTCTCTCGGTGGCTTGCAGATCTTTGGGGTTTTTAGAAGGGTTTTTCAGAATAATTAATATCCAGGGACAGCATAATTAGGGCTTGCATGGGCTGTGAAGGAGTGTGGTAAAACCTTGGGGAGCCTGAGCCTGATGTTGCACAGGTCCCAGTGAGCGTGAAGTAGGAGCTTTAAAGGTCTTAAATCTTTTAAACTGGTTTGTATGTTTGTTTTGCAGCTCTGACATGTCTAGAAGCTCTAGGTGACTTGGTTTATGGAGAGAGATTACACTTTGGGCAGCTCTGCAGATGTGAGGAGTCATCCTGGAACCACTTCTTGTCCAATGTATGTGGTCCCTGACCACTGCTGTACTCTGTGACTATCCCAGAGCAGCTCAAGTGCTTTCATTCTCCTCATTATGACTTGATGGGAAATACTTTCATTGTCACATATATGCTGGATTCAAAGAGAAAAGATCCAGTGAAGGATTAATTTATGTAAAAAGTTCTTGCATTGATGTCAGCTGAAATTATTTTCTCTTTATTTGATTTTATTTTTTCTTTTTAAGGAAAAAAACCATGTCTGTATACAAATAAATGGCAAGTGTTTGGCCAAGAACATAAGAGTGCAGCTGATGCCCAGCCATGCTGGAGCATGGCCCAGGTCACCCCATCTGCTGTCCACAGTAGAGATGCTATTGCAGAGAGCACCTTCCATTGTGTTCACAATACCCCAGCAGACAAAACTGTCACACTGTCTCTTCGCCATCTGTTCACAGACCTGTTGTCCATGAACTCAAGCTGCTGGTCTTCTGCATCTCTGTGACCTTGTGGGCTGTAAATCTCACTTTGACCTCAGCGCTTGAGGGTCCTTCGCATCTCTACAGCCTTATAGGATGCAGATCCCAAGATCTGGGGTGCATGAGGAATACAGTGGCCAACAGATTGAAGGAGATTCTCCTCTCCCTCTATTCTGCTCTAGGGAGGCCACCTCAGGATCATTTGGTCCAGTTCTGGGCTCCTCAGTTCGAGAAAGACAGGAAATTACTGAAGAGAGTCAAACAGAGGCTCCAAAGATGCTGAGGGGACTGGAGCATCTCTGTGTTGAGGAAAGGTTGAGAGCCCTGGGGCTGTTTAGCCTGGAGAAGAGAAGGCTGAGAGGGGATCTGATCAATGCTGATCAATAGCTAAAGGGTGGGGGTCAAGAGGATGGGCCCAGACTCTTGTCAGTGGTGCCCAGTGACAGGACAAGGGGCAACGGGCACAAACTGGAGCTCAGGAGGTTCCATCTGAACAGGAGGAAGCAATTCTTTGCAGTGAGAGTATGTGATCCCTGGAGCAGGCTGCCCAGAGGGGCTGTGGAGTCTCCTTCTCTGGAGGACTCCAAACCTGCCTGGACAATGTGACCCTGTGCAACCTGCTCTGGGTGACCCAGAAGTTGGACAAGATGATCTCCAACACCCACCATGCTGTGATTCTGTGATTCTGTGATTCTGACTTTGCAGATGGGGAAACTGAAGCTGCTGCACAGCCAGGATGTTCCTAGGACTCACTCAAGATGCGAGTGGGTACAGTCCTAGCTCACACCAAACTGTGAGCAGAGGGAATCGAGAACTGCCATTTGTTGTTTTTTGGTTTTGTTTTGTTTTGTTTTGTTTGTTTGTTTGTGGGGTTTTATTTGCCTAGCTACAAATTCTAAGTTTAAATTCTTTTTTTAGTTTTTATTTTCTCCATTTTCCCAGAGATATGCACAGAAATAAAATCCATCCCCACACCTAGGACTCTTTGGAGAGATGACGGACTGTGTGTTGAACGGTCCATAGGGCTTGGGGGCATCTTAACTCTGGGTCTTTGCAGTCTCCCTTTGCACGGAAGGAGCATCCTCCTTCTCTGCTCTAACACTGCCACCCACCGGCACACCGACACATAGGCACATAGTTTGAGTGGCCCAGTGTCCACCCTCCTCTCCTCTACCAGTGCTGGAAGAGGTCATCCATCCATCCATCCATCTATCCATCCATCCATCCATCCATCCATCCATCCATCCATCCATCCATCCATCCATCCATCCCTCCCACCTCTCCATTGTCCATCTCCAGCCCAAGATGCAGTGGTAGTTACCAGCTGATGGCTCTGCCTGTTACCACCAGCTTTTCAACAAGTAAATAACCCACACCTAGTTAGTTTGGGGGGATACATGGCCCAAATGACTGGTCGTGGGAGTCCGTTGTGCCTTACCTCCTTGCAGTGTCCATCAACCACACACGAGTGGAATTATGACCAATTGACACACTTTTAATACTCCCCAGTGCAGTGCTATGAGACAAGAAAGGAATTGGAATTATATCAGTACAGCTGTGCCTATTTCTGGGACTAGGACCTCGAGGGAGGTTCTCCTCCTCCTCTACTCTGCCCTAGGGAGGCCACCTATGGAGGATTGTGTCCAGTTCTAAGCTCCCCAGTTCAAGAGAGGCAAGGAAATTACTGCAGAGAGTCCAGCAGAGGCTCCAAAGATGCTGAGGGGACTGGAGCATCTCTGTGCCGAGGAAAGGCTAGAGCCCTGGGGACGTTTAGCCCAGAGAAGAGAAGACTGAGAGGGGATCTTCTAAGTGCAGACAGGCTTTGGAGTCTCCTTCTCTGGAGAGAATCCAAACCCTCCTGGATGCGATCCTGGGCAACCTACCCTAGGTAACCCTGTTTTTGCAGCAGCAGATAATCCTGAGAGGTCTGTTCAAACCCCCACCATGCTGGGATTCTGTGACTTGGACAAATGCACTGGTAGAGTAAAGCTTATCAGGGTTTGCAACATGTGCTCTGGACCCTCAGTGCAGACTCTGGAAGGGTTGGCTGGAAAAACCTTCCTGACCAGCAGTCAAGCCTCCCCCTCCAAATGGGACAGGTGCCTGCATGGGTCAGAGCACCATGTCCTCAGAGTATTTGCCTTCTTTTTTTTTTTTTTTTTTTCCCCCATTGAGCTCAAAGGGGCTACCTGGAGGTGGAAATCTCCACTTGGTCAGCTGAAGCTCTTCCATGAGACATGGGCTTTTCATGGCCCTGCAAACCTCATGTTAGAATCATAGAAGGGTTTGGCTTGGAAGGGACCTTTCAAGGTCATCTAGTCCAACCCCCACTTCAGTGAGCAGTGGAATTCAACTTCAGCTAGATCAGGTTGCTCAGAACCCCATCCAGCCTGATCTTGAATGTTTCCAGGGATGTGGTACTGTTGTGATATCAGGACCAGCCAACATTATGTTCTTGTTTTGGGTACAAGCACAGCGAATTGGGACATCTGGTACTTTCTGGTCCTGCTTGCAGTACAGTGAGTGAGGACAACTGGGCACTCCCTAATTATACAATTAAGGACTCCCAAATCCTACCTGAAACTCCTGCTGCCTGAATTGCAGTCTGCTCTGGAAGGCACAAGAATTACCTGAGAATAATTGGGGCCAAAGTGGAAAAATACCGACCAAAGTCAATCATCACGCAATCCTATAAATAGCGATCCTAAGTGAGACCATTTGAGCTGTCTGGGCCGTGATCCACTATCTTCTCCTGAGCTGAGCTGCATCTCAGGGTATACCTTGTGAGGATTTCAAGAAGTAGATTTCATGAGGATTTCAGAGTAGATTTCGTGAGGATTTCCAAGATCGTCCACTGATAAGATGCCTCAAAGAAGAAAAGGTCAAAGATCATGTCCTGAAAAATGTGGACAAAGGAGAACAGTGAGTATAATCATTCTGGTGGAAAGAGACCTTCAAGATCATTAAGTTCAA
>WEIS01021994.1:0-59960 GCA_013389965.1 Todus mexicanus | reverse complement strand
AAAGGAGGGGAAAAAATAAATAAGAAGGACAAGTCTAAACATTATTCTAGGAAAGCTTTGAAAATCAGCCAGCTCATTTCAAGCTGCACATTGAAAGCTAGTTACAAAACCCCAACTGTTTTCCTACTCTCCCCTCCTTCTCCTGGCACGGCGTCAGTGTGGAAGCCAAGGGTGGCGGTCGCCTGCGACTCTTTCCGCTTGCTAAGGCTATACTTGCAGCTCCACAGCAGCGCTCGCTTGCAGTCACAGTTTTAAGCCTGTGTGGTTGCACTTTCACTGCATGAATCATATCCTCAGGGAACTGCAGAAATGCCCTTCCGCCATTGGCGCTCAGATCTGTGCCGTCAAAACGAGAAACAGATTTAATCCAGTGCCAACTGCTAAGCCATAAAAGACACTGGTATATCCGGAGACAAGCGCAGATCCCACGCAGCCATCAGGAGATGCCCGTGCTTCACACCTCACCCCTTCCCTGTGCATTTGCTGGAGAATTTGTAAACTTGACTCCTTGTGTGAAGGACCGAGGCGTTTTTTAGAGCCCCTGCAGCCTGTTGCTGCAGTTTCATTTCGGTCATTCTGGGCCAGGAGCCAAATGAAAGTTCTCTGCCCCAGTTACATGAGGAAATGCTAACTAATTGCCTCCTGGTCTAGGCTAGTGATGAAACACATCGTGGCTCCTCCTCTTGGCTTTATTAGCGCGGGGAAATCTGCAGCATATCATCCTGTCCATGTACCGCTGTGGCTATAAGGACCTCGGGAATTCTTGCAGAGCCTTTCTCAGCCGTGGTGCTGTTCGCATCCTTCCCTCTGGCTGTCCCAAAGACAAGCATCATGGAACCACAAAACTTGCTGGAGAATGGAAATATTCCACCGAATAGGAAATTCTCGGGTTGTCGAATGGCTTTTTGTACTTTAATATTTGTTTTGATTATGATTTCAGGCCTGTTTGCTACCGTCTTCAGTTTGCTCCATCAGAAGCAGGTAAGCACAAAGCAAAATTCCTAACCCTGCAGTATATACAACACGTGTTATTCTTAATGATTAACATTGCTCTATTGATGCTACCGGCTAACTCCAGCTCAGTCATTCTTTCTCTTTGGGTGACAGCTAACACTTTTACTTTCCAAGACTACAGCTGATATAATCGCCACAAATTCCTTGGCTCGATGTCTTCAGCATTTTGCTTTCATTTCCGCAAGTTTGAAAAAAAAATATTTAAAAATCAGTTTTTAATTCCTCTTTCGTTTCCTCTCCTGCACCAATGATGTATGCTGTCCTCATATGATATCAGCTGATAATGCTTTGTAAAGGCAGAAGGGGCTGAGGAGTCCTGGTATTTCCCCAGGCATGAACCGTTTTCACTCTTGGCTTTACCAAGGGCTAATACAATCTAGCTGTGCTGGTTTCAGCTGGGATAGAGTTAATTTTCTTCCTAGTAGCCGGTGCAGTGCTGTGTTTTGGATTTAGCATGAGAATAATGTTGATAACACACGGATGCTTTGGTGGCTGCTAAGTAGTGCTTATCCTAAGTGAAGGACCTCTCAGTCTCCTGTGCTCTGTCAGCCAGCAGGTGCACAAGAAGGTGGGAGGGAGCGTGGCCAGGACAGCTGACCTGAACTAGCCAAAGGGATAGTCCATACCATAGCACGTCATGCCCAGTATATACACTGGAGGAGTTGGTCAGGAAAGGCTGATCACTGCTCAGGCAAATGGTGAGCAGGTGCTGAGCATTTCCATCGTGTGTCACTTACCTGTTCTTGGGCTTTATTTTTCTTTCTGTGATATTCCTTTTTGTTCCTATTATTATGTTTTAGTATTAGTGTTACTATTATTGTATTTTATTTTAGTTATTAAACCGTTCTTATCTCAACCCATGAGTTTTACTTCTTTTTTCTAACTCTCCTCCCTACCCCAGTGGAAGGGTGGGGAGCAAGCGGGTGGCTTGTGCGGTGCTTAGTTGCTGGCTGAGGTTAAACCACGGCACTAGCCTGAACAGCATCTGTGTGTCATTAGCTGATATCAGAGAGCTTCTTCTGTCTATATCTGAGTGTGTGGTTATGGTCAGAAATACAGGGGTAAGCCAAGTGACTCATTTGCTGAAGGCTGGATTTTTGTTTTCGGGTTTTCAAACTGTGAATCAGTCTCTTGGAGGATTCAAGCACTAGTAGGGGATGCTGGTTTACGTGTCCTGCTGTGATGTAGCTCCCTCCAGTTTCACTTCTGAGGAGGAAGAGAACAAGGAAAAAGGCCCCTTGCATTAAGAGGCAGGATGGCTTGTTCTCATCATCTGCCACCAAGAAACCCTCTGAGGACTGATCCTACGAGGCACTGATTGTTTTTGTAAGAGATGAAAACTGCTAAATTCCTACAGGACAGGAGCTCTGCACCTTACAGCATTGTCCCTTAGCATACATTGCTAAAACATATAGATATATATATAGAGAGAATATTTCAATTGCTTTGCTACTTTTAGGTGCTCCCACAGCCTGTTTGGGAGCTGTGAAGCAGTAGCTCTGTGACCTGCAGTCACAACCACGTCCCTCTGATGGCAATGACCACACGGATATACACAGCATTTCACCCATATTCTGCTCCTCCCCACCGTTTTTCCTATTGCAGAAAGTTACTTTAGCAAGTGAAAGGAACGCCTTTAGTCCTGGTAATTCCTATTAACTGGGGGAAGTAGGACCAGGTAGTGAAAGCCTTTCCCTGCAAGGGAACCGCTAGCCTCCCCAGCACTTGGGACAGCAACAACAGATGAGGTTGTGCTTCAGCAGTGATTTCAGACATGTCAGAACTTGCATCCATTAAGATGTGAGTCGGAATGGAGTCTCTGTGTCTGTAAGTTGATCCCAAGCTTGCTTTCTGTGGGCTGTGGCCAGAAAGCTCTGGCTACTGGATCGGAAAGCACCGTGCCTGTCACCCCCAGCTAAGCATGGTGTAGCAGTTCAAGTAGGCTCAAAAGGCAGAAGCTGTCCTCCCCATTCTGCTTGCCAGGTGTCATGTTGAGGGCATCCCTTCAGCTCTCCATGTGTCCTTCTTCCACCTTGCAGAGAGGCTACAAAGCCCGAGAATGACTCCAAAGATGTGGCATCCACTTCCAGCATGCCTTTGGCACTCTCAGAGCACAAAACACCATGGAAAAGCAGCACGTGAGCATTGCAGTGCACAGCTACTACACAGCTCTGCCACGCACCAAATCAGAACTAAACGGTCTCAAACTATCATGCACAGAAGGAAAGGTTCATGGTTTCAGTGCAGGTGAATCAACACAGCACTCGGCAGTTCCCTGTGTGCATGCCCTGGCTTTAAGTTGAGCCCTTGTTGACAGAGGCATCACTTGTGATAGTCTGTGAGAGCTGAGTCCAGGGATGAGATGAAAGTCCTGCCACCTGAGAGGAGCACAGACCTCCTTCTAGACACTGCTGCCGGTTGTCTTTTTCATTTTGTGAAAATACGACCCAAATGGGTAGGAAAAGTGCTGATCTATCGTAAATGTCTCAAACTCTGTAGGAAAAAAACGGATATTTTCGTAACAAATCACTGCTTGTGTTTATTTGTAATGATGGATGAAAAGGTTAATTCCCTTCCTGGGAGAATGCTTTTGTGCTCTTGTAATGAGAATGCTCATCTGTTGAGTTCACTGGGAGATGGGAAAATTACAGCAGAAAACACTGACTAAGCACTACTTCTTTTCACAGGCATCGGGGCTGTGCTGGGCACATGGATTCTGTAAGTATGGAGATGCTAGACCTGCTTTCTGGTTTTGTCAGACTTGTGCTGTGACTGTCTCACAGCCCTCACGCCTGGTTACAACTGCTCCAAGGACAGGAGTAAGTTCTGACCACAGAGATACAGAGCTCATAGTGCACTGTGGCCATGACAAACAGAGCTCCTCAGCTCTGCACCCAGCCAGCAGCAACCATCTCTCTCTGCCAGAATCTGCCACAAAAATGGCCAGTAAAATCAGTGTCACAAAGACCGGGTTTATTGTTGCCAAGTGTTAGCCATCAGCTCCTTAATCTCAGCCTAGGGTAGTCCTAAAGTAATGCCTCAGTCCCTCAGAGAGCTCTAATTAAATCAATTAAAAACTTCCACATGCATAAAGCTTCAGCTAATGACTGTTGGCTGTGCAAGACCCTCACCAGACAGGTGGCTGAAGATACTGACCAGCACCACAGCCTGAGCTGGGTGCCCCCCTTGTACGGTATTTGACCCATTCTGCATCAAGACACCACAGATACACAGGCCCTTGTGGCATGCACAGTCGAACACTGCTAGCTCCTTACGCTGTCTCTCAGCACACACAGCAAGGGATATGACAGCTGTCACTCATCGTGAGCTTTAGTGCTGACGACGTGTGTTCATCCAGCACAGAGAAGGGGGGGAAATCTGGGAAGATCCTGCAGGCTCAGCTCTTGTGAAGGACTATAGCCACAGCAGCCAGCGAGGAGATTACCGTAACCACCCTCATCATCCTCAGATCCAACTAAAATTCTGCCCATGGATTTCACAGAATCACAGAATTAACAAGGTTGGAAAAGACCATGGAGATCATCAAGTCCAACCTGTAACCTACTACCTAGACTATCACCAACCTATTACCCAATATTAGCTCATCATCTAAATCTAAATCTTGTCCCTGAGTACATCATCCAACCTCTTCTTGAACACCTCTAATGATGGTGACTCCACCACCTCCCTGGGTAGCCTATTCCAACAGGGAATCACTCTCTCTGCAAAAAAGTTCTTCCTAATATCTAACCTAGACCTTCCCTGACGCAGCTTAAGACTGTGTCCTCTTGTCCTGTCATTGGTAGTCTGAGAGAAGAGACCAGCCCCCACCTGGCTACAACATCCCTTAAGGTAGTTGTAGAGGGCAATGAGGTCTCCCCTGAGCCTCCTCTTCTCCAGGCTGAACAACCCCAGCTCCCTCAGTCTCTCCTCATAGGGCTTGTGCTCCAGCCCCTTCACCATCCTTGTTGCCCTTCTCTGGACACGTTCGAGCAATTTCTTCTTATTAGAGATCAGCTCAGACCCGACCCTCAGCCTTGAAGATTCCCCATTTCAAGGGTGGTTTTGGCAGTTAACCTGTTCTGGCAGAAAGTCCCTCCCAGCACCCCCTGGCCGTGGAGGACCTTCATAGCCTCTCTTGGCAGATTTAGACTCCTTCCTAGCACTTCTGAGGAGTTAGTAAACGAACAAGTATCAATGATAACAACAACAACAGCTATAATAATAAATAATAATTAAAAGGTCAGGAAGGAATTGGGAAGAGAGATACAGGGGGTGAGTGGAACAATGGAACAGGTTGCCCGGTGCAGTGATGGAAGCCCCATGCCTGGAGACATTCAAGGTCAGGCTTGACAAGGCTCTGAGCAACCTGCTTTAGCTGAAGATATCCTTGCTCACTGATCTTTATGACTAGATGACCTTTAGAGGTCCCTTCCAACCCAAACCGTTCTATCAAGCAATAGGAAAGAGTAGCAAAACGCGCTCATGTACAGAATGAGGTTGTCCTTAAACATAATTAACCACCATGCCCATTTTGTCTGTGTTCTCCCCAGTTAAACAGCCTCTTACATCAAATGCCAAAGATGCTCTGAGGTGGGAGCTGAACTTAGAGAACTGCAATGGATTTGTGCACCAGGACGGTGACCAGTACCTCATAATCGAGCAGAATGGCAACTACTTTATCTACGCTCAGCTCAGCCGCACACAAGTTATAGAAGAGTCTTTCACGCTGGCGCTGTACAAAACACCAAACACCCTCCTCAACAAGGCTGTGGGACCAAAGGAGGGAGATAACAAGGGCACGGTAAACTTTGGGAGACCCTTTAACCTGCAGAAAGGAGATAAGCTGTACTGTCAGGCCAATTTTGATCTTACCTATATTCTGCCAGGGAATCAGACTTATTGGGGTCTGTATAAAATATAGCAGAAATCTGCTCTGAGGCAGCTCCTCCCTTATTCCCTCCAGGAAACTTTAGGGCACAGATGAAGTGTCTGCAATTTCTGTTTGTATGAAATTCAACTTGCTGGAGAACCTGCTATAGTAGGCTGGTATCCTGCAGTGACAGAGTAAGGTGTAAAACAACGCGAATTGCAAGCTTTCATAGTAACAGGTGACACCTGATTGTCACGGAGTATAAGAGAAAGATGCTTCTGAGAGGAAAAGTTCTTAATGCCTTACAGGGTTAGCTCTGAGATCCTGGTAAAACAAGTCACTTTATTCAGTCCGTTCTGAGCTGGGGAGGAGCTCTGCTCTGCAGCGGGTTGCATTCCAGAGCTGGGTACGTGTCAGTACCTTGGGTCCCTTCTAGCAAAAGGTGCTACATCAAGCTACGGCACTCTATATCTTTCCTGCACAACCTGCCCGTGAGGTGATGTGTCTTGAGCAGAGGGACGAAGTAGTTCAGAAACAGTCTGCAACAGGAGGAAAGCTTCTCAGCCCCATCAACAGCCTTGCCACTAGCAAGGCAACCACCACATATAGGAGCTTCTCCAGGGAAGTTCAACCTTCTCGGGTCATTCAGAGCACAAAAGACCTTTCTGCTGCACCTCTGTGAATTCGTGTCGGCTCCTTGCCATGGTCCAGACAAGCACGTCACAGGGAGCTTGCGGATCCAGCCGATGCAGCTGCTTTGCATCCAGGTGCCATAACGACATCACTGCTGGCTGGGTAACACAGAAAGGCAATTAAAGCTTCTGTATGTAAGTGGAGATCACGGAGAAGGCATAGAGATGGAAGATGCATATGAGGAGAGGGCGCACAGGGTGACAAGCAGAGGATGGAGTGTTGAAGAACTTTTCCCAGCATTTTTAACTACGCTGTGTAGTAAGTGTTGCAAGCAGGGCAGGGCAGAACATACACAGTCCTGACATGAAACGGGGAAGGGCTGAGCATCCCTCCCCCTCATGGGCACAGCCCTGACATCCAGCAGATGGGAAACATGAGCTAGCAGGGGAGCAGCACACCCTCCACCTGCTTGGGGAACCAGCACGCTGCTTGCTTCAAGACCTTGTTATCTGCTGGGCTTCCTGGGATAAGCATCAAATCACCTGCAGATCATGGGAAGGTCTCAAGATCTCAGCAAAGGCAAAGTGCTCTCGGAGAACCAGGCTGCTGTAGCTGCACAACAGCAGAGCTGCCCCATGGTGTGGTTCCTCTCCCTTGCCTGGGCAGCTCTCTCAGGAGCTCTGTGCTTTGCTTTCCTGCCGCTCAGACTTTCACGGGTGAAAACTCCTCTCAGAGAATGTCACAACCTTGTGGATGGATGTTCATGGGAAAACAAAGCAACTGAGAAGCTGGCTGGAAATAAATAATGACTTGGGGTGGGTTGGGGCAGTCAGGGGTGCTATTTTCTACTATAATTTTATATTCTATGTATTGTAACTCTAAAAAAAAAAGAGTCAATCTTTTTTACAGAGACAGCTGCAGTCTTCTGTTCTCTTTCATACAAGCTGTTACCAATTAAAATGTTATTCTTGTTCTTACCTCACTCTGTTGATTTCCCTTAGTTTGAAAAAAGAAAAAGAGAAAAATTATCTTACAAATTGCAAGCGTATCTCACTTCTTTGAATACAGACCACGATGATAACCATCTGACGCATTTCTCTACCCTCTGTCTACTTTCACTAGACTGCCTCTTCTGCTCCAAAAGATTGAGGGTATTAACGTGGAGCAAGATTAGTTTGAGCTGCACAGTCCCGGGGCAGCGCTGAGCCTGGTTGCCTTCTCAGCACAAGGAGCTGCATGTGGCCCAACCCCCTGGGGATGGGGAGGAGGGAGGTGTCTGCATCCAGGGCAGCCCTCACACCACAGCACTGTAAACCTTGGATGCAGGCAGCAAAAGCAACAGACAGGAAAGGCAAGCGATAATGCTTCAGCTTTTGGCAGACAAGACACACACATATCATCACCCTCACCCATTACTCTCTGATATGAAAACAAGCCTAACTAACTCCTTATTCTGTGTGTCAGACCAGCAAAATCCAAGTCCCTGCAAAACTCTGGCATGAAGATCTAGCTCCAAGACCCAGGCACCCAAAGCAGGGATTAAAGTGGAAATGCCACTGCAGTGAAACTGCCTGGAGGTCTCCTTGCTCCATGGGATGTTTTCAACATGCCCACCAAAAGGTAACTCAGAGCAGAGAGGATGGATGGTCACAACAGTGCTTCCCGTGGCTTCTTATGCAAGCTGTTGGGCCTCCCATCCTTGTCTATGCTTCAGAAATAACCAGGACAGTCTACTTCTGTGTGTCATGCTTTGCCCATGATGTGCCTCTAAAGATCTTCACACAATGGTACTCATATTCAATCGGGCCAGCATCATGAATGTCAAGAAATGAGACTGCTACATCCCTTCCCTCCCAACCTGCCAGTGACCGAATTGTTTAAATTCCTTGAAAGCTTAAATGTGTCTCCTCGTCTTTGCCCTGACACCTGGAACTGTGTGGCAGACCTGAAAACCAAGGTTCCCCAAATAGCTCAGGGTCAGAAATCCTGCCTCTCTGAAAATCAGTATGCAGAATTATCAAATCATTGCAGTGTCAAAAAGTCATTCACATAAAAACCTTTCTTCTGGGTTTTTTTTTTGACCTTTCAAAATCATCACTTGCCATTCGGAGAGCGCTTTCACTGAGATGCGAGATTATGAAAAAATATTACATTTCTCTGTGCCATGATGCCTTTTAATGGTATGTGCTTTTTAATCTGTGGGAAGTAGGATTTAAGGGAAAGGGAACATATCATGAGATTGGCTGTATAAATAGCTGGTCATGTGCCATCAATGAGGAAAAAGATGCCTTTTTTTTTTAAAATTTTTTTTTTTACTGGACTTGAGGAGTTTCTGCTTTCCCAGAAGCTTAATACACTGCACAGCCCACCCACAGCATCAGAGGCATAAGTGACCTTTCAAGTACAGAGTTCTGTGTCATCAGAAATTAGCCAAAATGTGCTCCTATAAAAAGAATAATAGTTGTTTTTTTAAAAAAAAAAAGAATGTTGGAATGCAAGTAGCCACAATATATTCAACAGTTTTTCTGCTCAACAAGCAGCCACAAACCACCTATCATCTCCGCAGTCAACAGAGACTGCCTATTTTTCATTCTAGCACGATTTGATAGTTAAACTCAGACTTTCAGGCAGAAAGTGCCACAAAGCACATCCAAACCAAGCACAAAACCAAGGTAAGCGTTCTGACCAGTGAAATGAGTGGTTGATGCTGTCCTCTCTTCACAAACAGGGAGCTCCATCACAGAGGAAAAGCAAATGACAACCTTCTGTTTTCGGTTGCTTGAAGCAAACTACCTAAAGGTTGATTTTTCAGAGTAGCTTCTATGGTGTAAGCAGAACTAGGATTAATTTTGATTGTAACTTCCAATGCTCAAGACTTCCGCAAACCAGTCCGATGAGGTGTTGCAGCTTAAGACGCCGGAGCTAAGCAAGCTGGCTTTGGTCTTGGTGGGAGGATGGCTGGGTAAGCTCTGAAAAACCTTTTCTCTGGACAATATAACCTGTGCTTTGTGGGCAAGAATGAATTATCCTCATGGAAATTTTCCAGGGAAAAAAATTCAACCTGGCACAAACCTCCTGCTCTGGCAATTTTATCTCTAAAGAGGAGTGCGCGGAAAGTTCAAAGTTGCTGAAAACAGTCTGCCAAGACAACCAGTAGAGAAGTATTTTCCTTATTCCTTTCCCTATGGAGTAACATATTTCCTATGTAATAAGAAATGTTCTATTTCCTATATATATAGCATATTTCCTATAGTACATTTCCTATAAACCCTCTTGGTTGTCTTACCCCTCTTGTTTCTCAACTTGATCAAGATTTAATGACGCAACCCAAAAGGCCTTAGGCACAAGGCTTCTGATGACAAGTCACACACCTCAGCTGAGGTGACCAGTCTGCATTCCTGCCCTCTTCTCTCAGGTTAAGGAAGGGTTTTGTTCCATGCCCAGCTTCTTCACCCCCCAGACAGAGCAGAGGCTGCTCCCAAAATGTGAAGTGACACTAGCAGATGCTTTGGGAGGAATCACTCCCCATCCCCACCCATGTTTCTGTGGGTTCTGTTACATCCTGATTTCAGGAGCTCACTGCTCTAGCCGCTTCACTTCCATACGCAACAAAAGACAACCTGTGTCATCACAGATTTTAACCTAATAAGCAAAAAGCATCTTGGAGCACTTTACAGATAGGGAAGAAAGGGACAGCAAGATGATGTGATTTCCTTAGGGTTACCACAAGTCCAGACAAGTAGAGACGATGGGACTCAAGCGAAGACGTTAATCAAACATCCTCACTCAGAGCACTTAGGAAATAAACCCAGAAAGTGCCACATCTGGATTCAATTCTCAACTATTTTCTTTCCCTTTCTGAAGAAAACAATCTAATATATTCACAATACCTCAGAACTGGTCAGAAAAAAGCTTCCAAGTGCATGAAATGTTTCTGTGGTACTGAGTAGAGTGACATTAGCAGGCTAGTCAGCACAGTGCTCATCCTGTGCTTCCTTTGGCCTCGCTGGACACCTGCCTGTGCTATGGATCCCTGGGCTTTGACAAGCTGGGAAACAGAAACCCGTTTCTGCTTCAGGTCTTTTGTACTGAGTGGCCCTCCCGGTGTAAATTTGGCAAATCTCACCTTCACTCTTATCTGAGATGGAAGAACACAACATCTTTTCCCTTTGACATACAATGTCAATCTGTGGAGAAGGATTTCTGATTTCACGCCATCCCTCCACAGAAAGAGCCCATGGCACCGCTGCTCCCAGAGCTTGCAGAGCAGTTAGCAGGTACAGCTAGAGTAAGCTTTACAGACAACATAGAAAAAACATCAGCTTTTGGACCTTTTAATGAACAGCACAAGGGCTCAGCCACTGAATGGTGCTGGACAAACTGCCTCATCTGTCCTGGTTTGGGTTAGAACAGAAATNTGTACATATTTGTATATATTTACCTTTTATTATTACTGTTATTATTATGTTCATGTTTTAGTAAAGCTGTTCTAGTTTCCTTTCCTAATCGATAAGTCTCTCTCCTTTATTTCCTTTCTTCTTTTTCTGGGTGGGGAGGTGGAGAGAGCGTTCTGTTGCAGATTTGGGGGGTGCCCTGACCCCAAACCGTGACATTATAGTACGGCTGTACTGCTGCAGAAGACACATGCTGATACGGGCTAACACCCTGCCTACCCCTCTAGCAAACATCAGAAAAAGTAGGAAGAATTTGGAAGCAATGCATCCTGTCTTTGCAAAGTAAACAATTCACAGAAGAGCCACTGAAGGGAAGTCACGGGGTATGACTCACTCCTGGTATAAGAATCACCAAATATTGTGATAATGTAAGATGCGAGAGCCGGGTGCTGTTTCATCCTGCAATCCCAAGCTCGCTTCTTGCTATTACAGGCAATGCTTTCCCCCAGCTCCGCCCTTGTACATTCCCTGGCTTTCATCTTTCTTGCTGAAGAGCTTTGAGTCGTCTCAAGCCCTTCAAACATTTGCAGCCTGCAAGAAGTTCTGGCTGGTTGATGCCCTCTCTTCTGCATACAAGACTTCTGCTCCCACTGTTTCTTTCCCTCTCTCATCTCAACTCTTCCGCAGTGCCAACAGCTGCCGCCTCTCCTCAAACAGTTCCACAGAACTTCAATCACCATCCTTGCCAGTGGCTTTTCCCCAGCACCAGATACCAGAAATGCAGATTTCAGTTATAGGGTTTGCTCTCTTCCCCAGGAGTTTTGGAGAAAAATTGAAAAATAATAAAAATAAATCAAAAGTGTCAAAAAAGTACCAAGACAATAGAAGCTGAGCATTTTGCTTCAGATAATCTCCAGATTTTATAGCTGGTTTCCCAAGATTTCAGGTCTCAGCCAAAATTTTTGAGTATTTGAGACCAACAATAATGGAAGATCAAGTAAATGATAGATACATATATATATAAAACACAATCAGAGCTGTACGTAAATCATTACGGCACTGTCAACAAGCCCTAGTTTACTTAAATGTTGCACACTGTGGACCGTGTTCTGAGATTTCATTTATGAAAACCTATATAAACTTTTGAGATGCATGGAAGAAGTGTTACAGGACGTTGTGGGGAGGGATACGACAGCAACTTCCAACTTGGGACATTTTGTGCTTATCTCAGCAGCCTGCAAACTTAAAGAGAAGGTCTTGCTTATTTTTTGTGTTTTGCATTTGCCTCAAATTTCTTTGAACTGGAGTCAAAACTATAGAGCTGGAGCAGAAAGCTGGGAAGAACTTTCAAATTCTAGATTTAAAGCTGAGCCCTTGGCTCACAGCTGAAAGTCAGGATGATTACTACCACCTGTCTTTTGAAGAGCATCAGGCTCAAATTTTAAAACAATTTTCAGATCAAGTATGTGAAGCCCTTCTCCTTTAAAAGCAAAATTTCTCCCCAGTATAAAGAGTATCCAATATATTATATCCAATATATTTTCCCACAGAAAAGGGAGGGACCCTCCCAGACATCCCCTTCACACCCACCAAGTCTACACCTGTACATGAAGTGAAGCAGGGACAGGTACTCTCTGATACAAGGGAGATCAAACACCTGAGCAGCCTCTGAGCTGAAAGTCAAGAAAAGGACTTTGAATGGATGAGGAAGCAAACCATACCCCACCGAATCCCAACAGGCACAACTCCTTCCAAGAAAAAGTTGAAATAAACAATGAGACGAACAAAGTTTACTTCATCCAGAAGCCTGGACTTTGTGCTTGGATTGTCTCATGATGAAATAGATAGAGCTCTGAAAGGAGCCCTTCTAGGATTTGGAGTTTACTATTAAGAATTAACCTCAAGCAGCTTTTTCACATAACTAGTGTTGAAATATTTTCTGGAAGTTCAACGCATATTATAATCTTTTGGTTTTCAGCATGCATGTGCCTTTTGACCTGGTGTTCCCCTTTACACAGAAAATACGGCAATTTATAGTAACTTATAGACTTCATCTAGTCCATGAAGAAACACATCACAAGATCAAACATCTGGTAGTCTACAACAACATTTACCAAAAATCTATTATTCAGCCACGTGCTTTGTGATGAGCTCTTCTGTGTTCTTTTTTTGGTATGGGATTTTCTTTTCCTGTCCAGGCAAAACTGTATGGTAGACCAAAGTGAAAGCAGCTACCTTTGTAATCTTCCTGTGAAAATAATCTCTCGAGACAACAGCAGAAGAAAGATACGAACTATGCACAGGATCATCTGTCAGTGGGAGAAGGAAATTACCTATTTTTAAACAGAATTGCCCATGAAGCCTGAATTATGGCCGGAAAACTGATGAACATTGATAACAACATCCACATCAATTTCCGAATTAATTCCTTTAGTTACTCTGTCTGCAACTAAAACCCTGCAAGAAGGTATCATCTCGCTCCTCTGCAAAAGTTCTGTGTGACTGGAAAGACTTCAACTGACCCACAGTCACTCTGCTCCAGCCCTGCTGCTCGCAGTCATATTTGTATTCTCCCATACTGATATTCCCTTTGTATTTGTACATTAATACATGTCCTATCTACCTTAACAATGCCTCAATTTCATGCCATGAAGCTGCTCTTTGCTATCTCCCTCTGTCCCTGAGTCACTGGGAGAGCTGCCCAGTTTACTGATGAACACACCGGAGATGGATCCGGAGAAGTCAGCTAACAGTCAGCTTCACTTTCCGCTCACTGCAATTGTCTAGACAGTAATCCCATATGGGAATCAGTCTGGGGCGAAGAATGGAAACCCCTCTGCAATGAGCTTTTCTTGCTGCTGGATAAAGAATGAATCTTGCTCCTCTCTCACCTGATGAACCTCAGTGCTGTTCTTGGGATACTGTGATATTGCCTGGAAGCGGTAGCAGGTACCCAGGAGACCACAGTAGAAAGGTTTGCTTCTCCTCTGGAATGACCCAACCAACATTCAGGGGCAAGAAACCTTGCTTCGATTCCCATCCTTCATTTGGGATATTCCACAAAGAACATGCATAGATGAAGCTGTTACACCAGACAACTGAGGTACAAACCATTAAATGAGCCTCAAAACAAACTCAGTCCTGCTTATGCCTTCTCTTGGATGGACTCTCTACCTATGTGCCTATACCAGCATTAGATCAGCAGAGATGACAAAACTATTTTGACAAAGCCTTGAAAAAAATAGCACCCCAGGAAACACACCTACCACAGAATTTGATCCAAATCACTATGGATTTTGTTTATTATGGACATGAAAATGCTACCGGGTGTCACAGGCTTTTAAGACTTTCAGACTCCAGACATAGGAGGACATCGAAACACTGCTGGGCTGAAGCTAGCCAGGTACAGACCTCAACCCTGACACTGAGAAGGAAAACGAGGATATCAAGGAATCAGAACACAAATACTCGTATACTGATAAGCCATTTTGTAAGCCAGCCTGCAATGTAAGTGAAACAATTTGTTTTCATTTTGGTTTTTATTGGATGAGAAGATATAAGGAAATATTTTCCCTGCTGTGAATGTGCTTATAGACATACTTTTAAAATATAATTTTTGTTTATGCACCAAAATTCAGATGGTTGCACAACAGTATTAGCGTTGAAAAACACAAGCACAGTTAAACACTAATATTATATGTTGGGGAAATCCATATAAACAGTTTATCTTTAACTGTTTGTAATAACTCCTCCGTAAGTGGGGAAGATGGAAGACATCAAACCAATAAAGTAACATCTGCTTAATCATCTGGCCTTTTAATGTGTGGGGGTTGAGAACACCACCCTGCTCTTGGCAACAATCATCCTAAGCTTTGTCTTGACAGTTGAGGTGGATGACTTTTATATGATCAGGGGATTTAGCATGCCTCTAAGGATAAAGACTTGACTAACGGTTTGCAATGAATTATTAAGCAGTTGATGAATTGTTACTGTTAATTAGAGAATCAAATAAATTAAATAAAAATATAATTCAGATTACTTTGATGTTATTTCCTGGAATCCTATTGGAGTTCTGCAGCCTTCCATGCATCCCAAATCACATGACAACAGAGCTGTTCTGGTTTTGCCTCAATGAACTAGGACAGATGCCATTAACATAAGATCAGAACTGAGACCCAGAAGATATTTCTTCAAAGAGCACACAGAGAACTACTCTTCCATTACTGGAATTCACCCACATACTTCATCTTAGCTCTGCCTGTTGGATAAGCAGGTAGTTGAAGTTTCTCTCAGTTAGGTCTATCTGCTCGCTTGGCTACTTAGGGCATCAGTGGGAAAGCTCCTGCTGAGCCTGGAGGGAGATGTCTTGCATGAAGTCTTTCCTTTGCATAGCACACATGAAGACACTTGGTTACTCTACCAATAGTTGTTTGTTCATGCTGTTTGAGTTTAAGCACTTGTGGTACCTGGGACTGCACAAACAGGGACTCGCTGCCCCAGATTGCTTGTGAGCTGCACTGCTATAAGTACAGAAAAGGGGAATTCACATTCTAGCTTGAAGGGAAACAAAGTGCAAAACAGTCAAGCAATTAGCATTATGTCATATGAGCCTGGGACAGATCTGGGATTACTGTACCCTCTGCCTTGATTCCTGAACCAGGACTCTAATGATACGACGATGACTTTTCACCCTCTACCCACCTTCCCCTTAAAGATCTGGGTAGCGATCTTTTATCTCACTTGATTGGAGATGGAGAAAATACAGGGACATGCAAAAACCATGGATGTCCTATTTTCAAGTGTAGCCAGGGAGCTGCAGCAGCTGTGATCACTGCAGCATCCCGCATCTAGCCTAGCCTTAAATCCCTTCTGGATAATACCAAGCAACAAAGGCCACATCTTCCACAGTCTGGGACTGTCCTGCCGTCTCCTAAGACACTTGAAACTGGTAGAGTTTCACCAGCATCCTAGTTCTTGTGTAGCTCCATGTGTTGTTCAGTGCTTCCAGCTGTTGGGTTTGGATTAATTACAGCTCTTCACTATTACCTGTGTTTAAGGAGGTCTCTTTCTAAACCAACCATACTCGTATTCTTGCTCTCAACACGCATGTTGTTTCATACACAAAGCAAAGACCTGTTCTTAAAACCTACCTCCTACTAAACTCCTGGTATTCAGATATCTAAAATTAAACTAAGTTTAAAGTCAAAATGCTTAACCACCTGCCCTCCCCAAACCTACAACCCAACGCCACACCAAGCAAACCCCAACCCCTGCTCCAG
This sequence comes from Todus mexicanus, assembly GCA_013389965.1. Lineage (NCBI taxonomy): Eukaryota > Metazoa > Chordata > Aves > Coraciiformes > Todidae > Todus > Todus mexicanus. The sequence continues at coordinate 43,767 of WEIS01021994.1, read as the reverse complement.
CTTCTCTTCGATGTTCGGAAAAGCTGATCTCCCACCATCGGGTGGATGCCTGTGATCTCAACCCCTGGGAAATCAGGCTCAAAGCATCTCAGGTATTCAGAAAATTAAGCTACTCAAAGACACAGACCCACAAGCCGTCAATATCATGTTTAGATGCTGCTTCACAGAGGTTCCTCACTCAGCGTGCATTGCACAAACACGACTGCTGCAGTATTGGAGTTCCACGTAACAGATGGAGGACTTCTTGAAAAAAAGCTATTATCCCAGTTTCCCAAGAAACAAGGGAGGTCCAGTAAGGCGTAAATGCTTTATCTAAGCATACTCAGTGGTTTTGTTACATGTTTTTCTGACTCTCAGATGTGCTGGGACAGAGAAAAGCTCCACATAGCAACTAGTGACCAAGAGCAGGTACTTCAGCTTCATCCCATCACCTTTCTGCTAAGCAGATGCTATGGTGCACAGTAGCTGAGGAAATGTGCCTGTTTCTCCCATAACAAATACAAAGCCACGTGACTTGTTTCGCTTTTCTCCTGGGACCTTACCTCCTGTGGGTGCTGCTCTGGTACTAAGCAGCTCCTACTCACCAGTCAAGGTCTTTCTATAAGTGCTTAAAAGAGACATAATTTTTCCTCAGTATTTTTATTTTTTTAAACCAATCTTGCCATATTTTACAAGTAACCTGTCAGAATAGAAGAACCTGCCCATTTTCCTTGTTTGCCCTAGGTTTTGGAGAACACCCTATAGCTGCCTATACCACCCTTGCTTGGTCTTTCAGCTGGCTCCTTCCTTCAGCTCCTCCTTGGCTAGCTCAGAGTCTCCAACATAGGATGTAAACCCACTCTTCCTGGAAAGGTTAACTCTCTTACTGCATCTTTTACCACTCTTTTCCCAACAAGCTTCCTCATTCTTACGTAGTTCCTGTTTTTGAAGCTGGCTGTGTTTGTGAGCATGGAGGGGTTCTTTCTTTTCTATTTGATGGCTCCTGCAGGGCTGCCGAGAGTGCAATGCATTTGCTGGTTCAGAGTGATTAAAACCTTGGTGACCGTGTCTCATACGCAGAGAGAGAGGAGGGGACTCCACTGCCTCTTGCAGGCTTCCTTGCTAGCTCTTCCAGTATCACTAACTGCATTTCCAAATTTCTTACGCATATCATGTCATGATGTGATTCTTGCCCTATCTGTGAGCGTGAGGAAAAGGGAGAGGTGGTGGAAGTCTCCCATTACTGGTGCATTTTCTGCTGTTGGTGTATCACAGGCAGTGTTGTTACCCTGATGGGCGCTTGTTAACACAGACCTTAGACTATACGTTTCCTATCTGGGTCTGAAGTTTTAATCCATGGGATTCTGTGGTACTGCTGCAATCACTAGCTCGCTCACCTGCTTTGGCTCTAAATTGACTTCTGTATCTATTTTAAAGAAATGCAAAATACATATTCTTTATTATATAACACACATATATCTACCTCACTTCTTCCTCAGGAGAAGATCTTGCTCTTTCTCTCCTTTCTGCCTTGGTGTTAACAGAAACACCACAAGTATCTTTTGTCCATCAAGTGTCTGAGATGCATAGTATGACCACATCTAGCACTGTTGTTTTCATTTTCTTTTTAGCGGCTCATTTAAACAGAACTTGGTTAGTTTCATCTGTTTTTCTTTTCCCTGTTGCCATTCTCTACCCTTTCCTCACAGCCACAGAACTTTTGTGGCTTCATCAACAGTGGCTGCATCACCTCAAAACTTATGTGCTTTGCTCCCTGGGAGTTTTCCCCCACTCTTTGGTTTGGAAAGATGACACTTCTCTGGATTTGAAGTGGCAGCTGCCTGTTTCACCTCTAGTTTAAATGGAGCCTGTCCTTTTGACATAGGCTTTCTCTAATCGAAAAATACCCTCAATCCTTAGTCAAGCAGAATCCTTCCTCCTCAAATAATTTGCCAGATGTCAAAATTTCATCTCCCTTCTTCCTTGGGCCAGCCCTACAAGGACCGTTTCAAAGAATGCTGCCACAGATAAGGAAATTTGAAAAGAATAACAGTAATAAAAAAAATAATAATTCTTTACACAGGATAAGCTAGGGTTTAATGCTCTTTTTCCTCAATTAGCAAAAACCACAGGATTTTGATACAAGAAAGTATGGGTGTACCACTCAAGCGCACAATGGCTACAAACCACAAACACAACACTGCACCGCCAAAAGGGATAACTTCTGGAGCACGGCTGCCAAGAAGTCCTCGATTTTTGATCTAGGTTTTAATCTAGAACAGAAAGGGTGTGTGAGCCAGGATGAGCTACTCCTGCAGGGAGGCTTTTTCCTTGCAGCCCATTTGCACGAACAGGTATCCTTTCAGTCGGCTACAATTCACTTAGATGCGAGTTCTTGTTCTGAGAAGAGATTTACTGCTTAGGGCACACAGAAAAATTTGCAACTTCAGCAAGATAGCCCGTGTGGATCCCCTTTCAGATCCTGTTGAGGAGGATGCTTTACGTTCCTCCTTTCACTCATATGACTTCTCTGAAACTACACAAGAGAGGCAGCGGCCGCCAAAACTCCACGAATGATCAGCTCCTTTGGCTTATGAAAGTCTATGACCGAAATAGATAACAGTGTGACAACTGATGGTGAGACACACGAACATGACTGAAGGAGAAAAACCTACTGCACTTCAAACATAGAAAGCTTTCGATGTCTAAAACTCGTCTTAGGTTTATTCAACATGAAAGCGTCTTAAATACTTCACACCCTGTAGTGTAATAACTAAGACTATGATTGCAGGACAGTGTATAAAAGGGATGGAATAAAAAAGTAAAAACTGCGAACAAAATTGAAGCTTAATGGAAATCACCTTGTAGTTTTAAGGCTTTTGAGAGCATTCGTTTGGTTTTGGTTTATTTTAAAAGGGCTGGTAGCTCTGAAACAACACCAAGTGGACATGAACAAATTCACTGTTCCACTTTGCCCTTTATGGCTCTAACCCATCAAATACAAATTACCAAAGTTAACATTTAAATGCACTTAGATAAGATTTTAATTAGTTTTAGGCACAGGGTATTTGAAATAGTGGCATTGCAGTCTTAAGATGTCATTTTGGTTAGTAACACAGCTATCATTGAGGAGATGTGGCAGGTCCTCATGAAACAATCATGGTTTTCTCCACCCCTACAGCTGAGATTCCCGCAGGTCAAAAGATGGTTTCTGAATCGGCAAGAAACTTGCTCCAGGAGGAGTTTATTACATCTATCCCCTGTGTGTGGCTCAGAGCTTTCTCCCCAGTACTGCTGGCCACACGGAGAGACAGAATACTTGACTAAGGATCATCAGCCAGATGGTGTGAAACATTAACTGGTGACAACTCTTCTCAAGACAGAAGATGTAAATTATTTTTTTTTAAAACAGTGCATTAATGTGTAGGACCAAGTCCTCATCCAACAGCCTCAGTAAGAACTTTTACAGGCCTGACCTCTCCTTCATTTGGAAAGCTTTCAGGGAAATGTAGGGAGTTGTCCTCCCCTGAAGTGTAAGGCTGTTGAGGGATATACTGGTCACGTGTCAGCATCTGGTTGCAGACACTTGTATTTCTGCTCCTTTTCCAGCCCAGCACCATTCATGGCCTTCCTTGCAAGGAAGGGTAAGGAGTGTTGGTCAGCTGGAGACCTGCACAGGTATGCCCTTCCTGACCTATCCAGCAGAACTAATGTGTCCGGGAGCCAGACTCATCTCGCTTTCATTGCCATTGTGCCTTCATTAAGCTTTCTCACACTTGATAGTCATCACAGGTTTCCAGCTTGCTTTGCCCATTGGAATCATCTGAGCGGAAACCAGTAAGAATTTCTGCACGTAATTCCACATACCCTAATCTTATAGATGATTTGAGATAAATCGAGTCCAAATAGAGATCAATTAACTCTTTATTAAAGGTAGGAAAGCAAAAACAAAACCAGGGCGCTGGGCGGCCTGGAGAGTCATAGCTCCACCCAAGGCTCGCACCCTCAGGCAGGCAGGGCGGTTCCTTTTATCCTCTCAGAGGCTGATCTCGACACCTTTGACACGCCTTCCAGTACTTTTCCACCCTCATGGTCTCTTCAGGTTTCCTCACTTCAGCACCTCTGCCACACCTAAAACGGCTGCTGGGCCGAGGCAAGAGCCGGCCATTTTGATAACACGTCGGTTACAAAAATAGCGAGTTGTCATAAAACCGTAACATTGCAATTTAGTATTTATATTTCATTAATACTGTAACAAGAGCCTGAACAGAACATTCCCATAACTCGTTTGATTAGCAAATCACCTTCAATTACTTATAACACTAGGGCAGGAGGAAGACATGCAGGGAAAGAGAGCAGCAGGAATAGGTTGTAGGAGAGAATGGTTGAGGAGAGATTCCCCTGCAGCCCGTGGTGAAGACCATGGTGAGGAGCATATTCTGCCTGCATCCTAGAGAGGACTCCGAGCCAGAGCAGCTGGATGTGCCATCAAGGATGCTGCAGCCCATGGAAAGCCTATGCCAGAGCAGGCTCCTGGCAGGACCTGCAGAGCATGGAGAGCAGACCGCACAGGAGCCGGTTTTCTGCCAGGAACTGTGGCCTGAAGGACACACAAGACGGAGCAGTGTGTTCCTGAAGGACTATACCCTGGGGAAAGGACCCGTGCTGGAACAGCTCTTGAAGAACTGCAGCCTGTCAGAAGGACCCACACTGGAGAAGATCATGAAGCACCACAGCCCATGGAAGGGACCCCTTGCTGAAGAAGAGGAACAACGTGAGGAGGAAGGAGTGGTAGAGATAAAGGGTCATGAACTGACCACAATTCCCTTCCCCATTCCACTGTGAGCCTCAGAGGGAGGATGTAGAAGAGTCAGGAGCGAAGTTGAGCCTGGGAAAAAAGGGGGCGGGAGGAAGAAGTTTTCAATTTTGGTTTTATTTGCCACTGTCTTGTTCTGTTATTAACTGTCAATAGATTAATTTAATCTTCCCAGGTGAAGTTTGCTTCGCTTGTGACTAATTGGTGACCTCCTCGGCCTTACCTTGACCCATGAGCTCTTTCATCTTGTTTTCTCCCTACGGCCTGCTGAGGAGTGGGACTGAGAACGTGTCAGGGTGGGCACCTGGCAAACAGCCATGGTTAACCCACCAGCATCAAAAAAATGCCCACAAATCCTTAATTAGAACAGTAGTATTTTCCCTCGTCTGAGCAACGAGATAATTCAAGCCACAGGGTAATAACAGCCCCTCCACTTTTTACTTCATTTTTGTATCTATGTGAGACTTCTCTTACACTTTAGGGTATGGAAAGATCACATCCAATGAGGATGAGACAATGAAGAAATAGATGGTTAAAAGTTTTAGAAACATCTCAATAAAAGCCTATAGTGGGGTTGGAATTTTCTGTCCATGCTTGCCTGCGTTATTGCACAACAGTCCTGCGCAATTTGTTATGATTATTTTCAGTCTGTTCCAACTATTTCACAAACTGCAAGAAGGCTATTAGTCATAGACAGGCACATAGAAATAGACTTCGTAAGTATGTACAATAAAATACGAGGACCATAATTCAATCCTACTCTTAATCATCTGCTGCAGATAAGTAGGGCTGAGCACTGCTTGAAACACTGTTTTTCTCTTGAAGCCTGTATTTGATAAGTTAACCAGCTGCTGCATTTAGGGAAGTGCTCTGAACACAAATTAAAAATCTTAAGGATTGTGACAAAGTTCCTCAGTGTATAATTTCCTTTATTCTTTATGTGTAGTTGGGTTTTCTTGGCTATGTAAGATAAGCAATTTGTGCAGGGGTTTATAAAACAACGACAAAGCAGGAATGCACGGTACTTTTCAGTATTGTTTCCGATGTTATATCATTCTCAGGAAATAGTAAGAAGGGGAAAATAAGAAATCCTTTGAATGCAAAGACTCCATGTGATGAAGCCAGGAGCTGAATGTGCTTGCTATGCAGTTTCTTTAACATCTTTAGCACCGTTTCCAAATGATGAGTTTCCAAGAAATGGCTGCCATTCCTACTATTAGCCAAAAGAGAAGCCTCTTACTCTGCAGTACAAATCTGTTACAGTTTATTACCAATTTTTTGTTACAAGTTTGTTATGTCAGAGACAAGTTTGTATGTTAGAGACAAAAAATGTTTTGTATTTGCTTGGCAGTAGAAGGAAATTTATCAGGTGAAACTCCCTGCTGCTGGGTGGAAGGAGGCTGTGCTCCACACCATGGTCCCTGGCCGTCTCAGAGAAAAAAATCCTCTCCTCCTAAAACGTATCCATCTAAGCCAGAAGTGCATGAGTAAGGCAGACCGCTGAGCACCAGAGCATGTGATACCAGCAAAAGAGTCTCTGGACTCCAGTTGTCACCCCTATTTGATACTTCTAGAACGGCAAAACCGCCGGATGTGGAAATCAGGTTGCACCAGAGAGAATAAAAACTTCCTGACCCCAGCAGATGACAAACAGAATCCCAGAGCAGTAACAAAAGACTAATATTACCAAAGATTAACAGCTGTTAAATATTCTCCAATCCTTTCTTACCATGTCGAACACTGCTGGTAATCTAAAGATTTATACTGTCAGAATTTCCACCCCTTATTCTAAGTTTACCCTTGGACAATCTCCACTTTTAATTCCATATAGAAGAAAGCCCACAAGTCACCCAGGAAGCCCAGTGGTTCAGAATGATCACGAAGCTTTGGGCAATTTTCAATTTAGTCTGTCCGTAATTAATTAGTCGTGGACTCTGAATTAATATTAAACTGAAATAGTCTCCTTCTTTGTAAGTTTGTAGAGAAATTTGGCATATTCTATAAATGTACCGTCTGCTAGGCTGAAAAACAGACTCTCCAATTTTTATTTTCATAGGAATGAATCTCTTGAGGCTGACCTAGCCATCCTAGGAATCCTTTTGCTCCTCTCCAATTTATTTATTTATTTGCTCTTGAACATCAGAGATCAAAACTTCACCAAATACTCCAAATAGGGCCCTAAAAACAGCATCTACAACTACCTTAATGTTCTCTGTCTCTACTAGGAATTAATTATGATGCATCCCACACCCTTATAAGGCTTTCTTACAGCTGAGTCACAATCCATCTTTTTGTCTCGTACTCAGCTCTCTCCCAAGAACAAATTGCCAGGGTATTGCAAAAGTTCTTGCTCCTTTTCTCTTAAGAAGCAACTGTGCACTTCATCATCCTGTTTTCAATCCTCTCTTCAAAAGATCGTGTAATTATCTTCCTGTAAGGAAAAAACAGTCTCCTCCACCGTAATTATATTGATCTCAGCTGTGTCATCTGCAGAATTCATGGCCAAATACCTATATATCCAAGGAATACATTAAATAAGGTCAGTCCTAGCTTGAATACTCCTGACGTCTCTCGTTAGCTTAGTCAGTCTTTATCTTGTAATTTCCATTATCACATCCACCATGAAAGAGAAGGTTCTTATGGGGTTATGGATCAGTGTCTTACTCGACTCTTGATTATGTCCATGGCATTATTCATTTTAGGAAGCTAATTATCTTCTACAAAAAAGGAATAAATTACTTCTGAAGTGACTGACCAGGGGGATGGTCTACACATTAAGATTTTATCTTTTTTCCCTTCCACTGCCTTCCCATCCTCAGCCATCCTTCCTCTTACATGTCAAGACTTGACACTTTGGGCAGCAGATTAGGAAATGCAAATTTCTGGAGTTGTTTCTCTTCCTTTTTTGAAGATAGGTACTGTATCTGCCACTTCTCTGTTCCCAACTTTTAAGAAAACCTCTTCAAACCCATCTGCAATTTCTTGTGCCAATTCTTTCAACAGCCAGAGAAAAAGCTTCCTCAGGGACCACAGTACTTTCATACTGATTAGCCTAAATTTTGCTTCCACTCCAGATACTGAGTTTCCCTTATCACATTCACATGTTTACTACAGCATCTGACATTAACCTTACACATCATTCTTGCTGAAAACCGAGTTAAGTCATTAATTGAGCATTTGGGCCTTATCTCAACCGACTTGACTTCCTTCAAATACAACATCTCCACTCCTCCAATGAAGTCACAAAGCTCCTACTTCCAGAACAGTCTGAATAAAAATTGCCTCTATCAAAAAGCACCTCCCATGTGCAGGCTGCAAAACACAGCTGCTCTGCACCTCGCCAAAGAATAAATTCCATTCCAAGACAAGCAGCTGCTTATCTTTAATGCTTCACATGTTATCTCAGCCTCCAGACATAATACTGCGGCTACAAATTGGAAGTGTACCTGGCAGGTCATGAGGAAAGACAGAACAAGATAGGAGCATCCGCCGGAGCAGAGAAGTGATAGACCTGAGGGTAGAGTTTTGAGTCTGGCAGCTCAATGGGCAATGGGACACCATTGAGCGAGGCGCCAAGTGGGAAGCAGCGTCCCAGCTTTGGCTGCAAGTGCCCTACAGCCTCATGTAGCTCCCATCGAGCTCTCTGCGCTTGGTGATCCTGCAAAATGGACTCAACCTACTTCTACCGCAGTCTGTGTACAGGTTACCCAGCTCTCACCACCTCACCTGGAAGACCAAAACCTGAGGAACCTCTCACTTTTTATTTACAAATTCAAGAAGATTAGCTGCATTATTTTTTCCGATTGCATCCTAGATCTCAGCAGAGAACATCAAAGATCTTCAGCTCATCAGCCTAGGCTCTGTGTGGCTGTGATATACAGGGCTTTGCACATACCCCTCTGTGGACATCTCAGTCCAGGGCTCATGGAAGCATCCTTAACAAGACAAGAGAAATAAACACTTCGAAGACAGGACAGTGCTGCCTGACATATTTCAGAAGTCATGGGACTCTCTAGAGTGGGTGGGAAGATTTAAGTCATGTCCATGGCATTCCACTTATGCCCCCACAAAGCAAAGAATTTTTACAGCAGTTCCAGAGGGGAAAAAAATACAGGAAGCCAATAGTTTTGAGACTATTTCATTCTAACTTGGTAAATTAGGAAAGCTGAAGAAGGAAACTTCATGAGCTACTCCTCTCAAGTTAAATCTTTCACAAGAAGGTCAGAGAGAGGGAGCACAAGACCCAGAGATCTTTCCATCCCATGAAAAGCAAGATCTGCCAGAGGGCATGATTTGGTCTCTGAATGTGGCAGCATAAAGCTGCTGTCAGGCTTAGCTGAACAGCCAACATACAAACAAGAAGTATCAGTGGCAGAAAGCAGAAGCACATCTCCCACTTACCACTGCCAGACCTTCCTTATCGCACAAGAACAGGAATGTCTGCTCTGCAAAGTGGATATTTGGAGAACTGGAGGTGTGGGATGAACCACCCCCACACACTGTGACATCGTTCTACTACCAACAGGAAAACCACCTCCACCCTGACTTCAACAGTTTTCTACCACCACTTCTCTCACAACGGGACAAAAGGCAGTTGGACACATTTATTCTGTAAGGACTGCTACTTAATAGAGAATCTCCGGTTGCAATTCAAATCGACACCGTAGCCTGGTTCCAGCAACAATCCCACAGCAAGGCTGCTGGTACTCGTTCCACCCTCAGCACCAAAGAGCAGAGTATATCGGTGTGCTAAACCACACACATCTCTATCAGTAGCGGTCTTCACAAGGGAAAGGAGATGGAATTCAAGTGATGATTTCCATGATTGGTAATAACAGATGACAAGTAATAACACAAAAAAACGCTTAAGGCAGGATTGGTCTCCACCATTCAATACCTGATAGCTGCTCAGGCTAACTGATCATTTAATGTCTCACTAAACAACGAGGAGAGGTAAGTATCCAGAAAAAATTATTATCTCTGAAACCCATTCATCTAGTTTAGGGTGAGGATGATTATCCTCTGGAAATGACTCATTTTCTTCCTAGGCTACAACAGAGAAAGCCTAGAGGTAGCCACTGTCTAGAAGTCTAAAGTGAGGTGTGATGACTTGCACTCCTGGGAGTCACTGGCAGCATAGCTGTCCCGGGAAGAGCAATACTGCAGCTAAGGAGTCACTTTCTTTTTGACAGACAGCATCAGAGCTCTAGGAAGCTCTAGCAAAGAGCTCTGCAAATGGCCTTTGGTGCAATATTAAAACTTGACATTTACAAAAGTATCATCTCCATATGAGATGTCATTCCATAGGAACGTTTGTGGGATGAGTACCAGAAAGCTTGAAAACCACTGACCTAGTCAAGGGAAGATTTGCAACCAGTTTCTTACCAATTAACTGGCCCCTTTGGTGGCAATCATGACTTTGATGTGGAGTAAATTATCAACTCCTGGAATAACTTACTGGGGAAGTAGGTAGATGGTCCATCTGGTGCTTTTTCTTCCAAGACTCGCGTACTCAACAAATGTTTGATCAGTATACCAATACTATCCGCAGTCATTAAAAAAAGTTGCAGGTTGAAAATAGAAACGGGGACACTGAGTATGCAGAAACCTGAAGAGGATCTGTTATGTAATTATTGCTACTGGCAACGAGAGAAACCGAAACAAGATTCTTTCTATGTCAATGTCAATAGGAGAAGCGGTAGCGTGCTCCTTCATACGCAGACAACTCTAAGTGGTAGCGGAAGGAAATATAAGCAGGATAAGTAATCAGCAGAAGTGCTGCACAAGAGTTTGGGTAGGCATCACGACATGAAAGAGGATGAATGGTTTTACTTGAGCATGTGGCAGCTCATTCTGAAATCAATGCAATTACATTGAGGAAAATGAATACTTTGTGCTCAGTGCCGGCAAACAGATTAGTGCTCTGCAGCCCAACCCTGCACAGTAACAATTGACTTAGCAATTCTCGAGATAACTCATGATGCTAAAAGTACTTATGTTGAAGCGCCAGCAGGGTAAAAACAGTCAGGAGATACTTAAAGAAATAGCAAGCCATATCAAATACTACAAAGTGGCACCAATGTCTTCTATGAGCAACGTGATCTAGCTGAGGATGTCCCTGCTCACTGCACAGGGGTTGAACTAGATGACCTTTAGAGGTCCTTTCCAACCCAAACCGTCCTATGATTCTGCCAAGGGAGAGGGTTACCTGGAGGGTGATCTGCACCTCTGCAGGAAGGCATCGCGCTGCGCAGCTCCGCCTTTGCTTCTTTCAGTGCCACACCTGGGGAAATGTGCTGCTTGGCTTGAGTCCCATTCATCCTTCCCTTCGACCAAGATTCTGCCTGTCTGAATGCTGTTGCAATGAGGACAGGGCAAAGAGCCTACCTTTGCTAATGAGCTCAGATCTGCCCGCAGCTATAGACCATCACCAAGCTCTTCCAACAAGCCACAACGGGGGAAAGGTCCATAATGAATTGGATGTTGGAGACTAGAAAGTGATGACATTGTTATAAAGATCAAAGACATGGGAATACTGTCAGCAGTGGGATTGTTATTAGAATAGACAGGAATCAGAAAAAGCAACCAGAGCAACCCATTAATGTGGCTGAGAGCTTGAATAAAGTGGAGCCGTTAACACAGGAAAAGAGGTGGCCAAGAGAGAGAAATAAATAGATGAGAGAAAGCAGACTGGAAACCTGTGTTGTTCTCTCTTGCAAGTGGAAGGAGACATGCATAGAAAAAGATGACACAATATGCAAAACCAGTAAAAGGAAACATTCACACAGTGCAGCAACGAACATGGAGCCCCTGACCTCAGAATTGCCAGGTAAAGGGTCACGTGTGGAGAGGGAGTGATGCATTTGGCCTCAGGGGTGTGATGGAAGGACTCTACCCATGCCCATCCTTTCTGTCCTCCCCCTAGAACAAATGTCCCTTTTCTCCTGGCTGATCTGGCCCTATCTGGATAAAATTATCTCCCCTTCAGGACAGCTTGCCGTCCCAGCACCCAAGGCCCCTCTACTGTCCTCATACTAATGAGTATTTGGGGTTGGAAGGCCTCAAAGAGACAGTTTAAAGAAGCAGGAGCCAAGTCTGAAGGTTGTGTTAATAGCTTCTTGACTCCTCTCAGACTGCAAAGTTTCTTCCCATCCTATACCCACGTCATCTATGAGAAGGAAGACTAAAAATCCGAAAAATGCCAAAGCACCCACGGACGTTCAGTGCTGACCTCCCAGGCACTGCTCAGCTGCCTGTCTGGAAAGCATTGCAACCTGGGAGAGCAGCAATACACAGGAAGCCTCTCCCACTTGTTTCATTGCCAAATTATGAGTTTGAAGCTGAAAAAGAAGAGTTTTTTTCATAGATGTCAGGAGACCCTTTGAAAGTAACAAAGCAGTACGGTATCTGGCTAATAAAAAACCTCCTATAAGTAAAAACAGGAAAAATCACACACATCCTTAGCTGGGCACACTGATAGCTAATTTTCACTGACACTTTTGATGCCTGGCCCACTTTGGTCATATCTCTGTAAAGAAAAGGTCTTCCTCAGAGGTATTTCCGAACAGTTTAGTACTTACTGTGTTAGTGGTTGCGTTTGTACATCATGTTTGTGACCTCCAAAACGTGTCTCAACCACATGCCATTCACATTCAAAGATCGAGCTTGCTTAAAATACCAGGGCAGAATTTGAACACTGAATCCACATTCGAAAATATCATCATTGTTACTGTGTGGCCAACACAGCCTCACCTGTACTATTAAAATCCTGGCAATCTCCAGGTGCTTTACCCTTGGAGTTGAGTTGCATTGGACGCATTGTGATTATGTGTGGTAACAGGATCCAAGATCACCAAGCTCAGGCTGCAATCAGATAATAGAGCAACGGGCAAGCCTCCAAACTTATTCCATGTTTAAGAACTGCAAGTGTTATCCATCTTTCATGACATAAAGTCATCCAGGGTCTGATGAGCGGAAGTCTGGGATTATCTGTTATATGGTAGAAGGATTAAGAACAGCAATACCGAGAGAAGGAAATCTGCTCAGGAATCAGAGTGATTCATGACCATACTTGTGTTGCAGATTTGTTGCAGGAGGTGATGGATGGTTAGATGTTAAGATGGAAGTGGGCCTTTCCCACTGTTTGTCAGACCCTTCTTCCAGCCCTGCTGCCAAAGCCCTGAAGGAATTCTGAACTCAGACACGCAGGGTCTTTTCTGTTCATTTTATCATGCAGCACCCACACACAGCCTCGCTTGTATTGCGAAGAAATTATTTTCTTTTAAAAGAGGCTAAGCATGTATCTCTGATATCACAGAACACCTTGTGGTCAGGTCACATAGCTTGCATCGTGGCAGTTCCACCGCCCATGCATAAGATATTTTCATTACCTCTTTCCCCTCCTCTCTATCATATTTCCCACATGACGAAATACTTGAGTGCAATACAAAGAGACAAGAAAAGCAGGATATACAACCACTAGCTATTCTGGCACTCTCTCATTCATATCAGTGCTTCCTGCATTGCTTCACTACTCAATTACTTTGAAAATGTCCAACTTGAGTAGCCTGTGAGCATATATGTGCATCTGTGCACCAGCCTAGCCCAACAGCTGGAGGGGATGGTTTCTGTTGGCACAGCATCTGTTTTCTTTGCTGAAATAACAGGAAACAGTACCATGCTGTTTCACGTAGACACGCACTTAAATACGAAGACATGAAGAACATAGTGGGGTTTGTGACAAAGGAGAAATTCTTGCATAGGAGAAGCTAAGCAACTCAGAACTTCCTCATGAAGTGAAATCAGTGCAAGAAACAGCACTTTGCCTTTGACAGAATGAAAGGGATGAGACTGCAGCTGCCTTTTTAAGAACAGTATTTGTTAATGAGAATATCCCCTCCCTGCATGAGCCACGGGTGTTTCTCTCCTGTGGGCTCACCTGGGAAAGCCGTGGAACCTGCCACTGTGGCTACCTCACTTCCAACACCTGCTGCACTTGTCTATCCAGGAAAGCTCTGCAATGGGGATTCAGCAGCTGCCATGGATGGTTGATGACAGTGCCTCACCACCACCCTTCCCATTCACATCATCTCTCAGGTATGAACGTTGCCCCACAACAACAGTTCATGACTTTTTGTCCTGTCCACCATGACAGAGAGCAATTTATCTTCCTTCCTTTATATGTTTATTCACCTGTGCTCGTTCGAAAACTGCTATGATCCTACTTGGCCTTCTCTTCCTACATAGAATAGAACCAGCTAAATATATGTTTTCATAAATCAAATTAAGATCCCCCTGGAAGAGCAAGCTACTCCTATTCCACTTCAGAAACAAAAATTGTGAAGCTGAGTTCTTACGGCACAGTCTCTACTTCTAGTGAGAACATGTTCTGCGAGAACAGCTCAGGCTCCAGATCTTAGAATGAACCTAGTAGACAAGAACCTCCTACCCTAAAATTAAACATCCTTGATCTGAAGTTAAAGACAGACTAAACATGGAAACACAGACTCATTTCTCTCTGCACTGTCTTCATTAGGCAGATACAGAGGAAGTGTGTTGTTGACAAATACAAAATAAGCCACCAAATGGAATTAATTTATGTTTCTTGCATAAATTTCTGGGTCTAGAATTGATAACACCACTCAGAAAAATGCAGTTGGTTGTTTCGGATGGTTCAAATAAAACAGCTGCTCAGAAGGGAGTCGAAGGCAGAGGAAGGTCACCGAGAGATCAGAAAATGCTGTCACTACATTGCCCGTGTATCCCAAAAGGTTGCACAGTACGTCACCACTATATTCCCAGTCAGCTTTCTTCTGACTCCTGGCTTGCTCCTGCCCAGGTCCTAACACAGCCCTGATTCCCCCATCTCCCCATAGGATGACCCATCGCTCCTTGACAACCTCACTGCCCAGACCCACAGACACACCAGCTCTTCCATATGAACGTGCCGCCCCCTCCTCTACCGTGCATTTTGTCCTACGTGTCTCAGTATGATTTTCCTTTTTTTTTTTTTTCAATCTGCTTAGAAATTAATAGCATGGAGAGCCCAAGGCAACTCCTTTCCCCTTGGTTCTGTAAGTAGTAAAACTACTCAGATGCAAAGGAGAAATGACAGAGAAAACCCACAGTCGAGACATGGAGACAGACTCGCTTCAGACACGAACACATTCACAGTGCTTGGCTGCCAAACAGGAACGTGTTCCTGCTAAGGAGACAGATTCTCATAATCTGTTTGGCTTTGGATTCATTTTTGTTTAATTGCAACACTGTGCATTACTGAAACTGCGTGGTTTCTCTGCCAAATTCAAACACAGGCTCCAGGGGCAGAGGGAAAACCCTGATCAGTACAAGACCTGCAAAATGATCAACCTGAGCAGCAAGAAATGCTCCCCGTAGCTCCAAATGCTGAGGACTTGCAGCTAGCGTAAATAAATTGGGCAGACTGGCAACTAACAACAGCATTTAAGTGGAAAGTATTCTCATTTCACATCATTTCCCAGCAAAAGATGGAAGATCAGAAAAAAAGTCTAGTAATTGCTAATCGCCTGCTAATATTGGGAATCTGTGTGTGTTTCAGAATGAAGAAAAACTCTCAAGAGTCTTTACAGCTGACAAATAAGCAGAGGTATTTGTGAACGCTTGAGATACACCTACCCATACTGAAAACTTAGTTTGGGATTTTGTTATGGATAGTTTCAAATAGACACTGGCAACAAAATCAGACATCGGGGTTGAAGTTTAAAAATATCTGTCTTTCCCCACGTTTTCCAAGAGTTGCAAGATACGTTGTTCTAACTTCAGCAGGTGAAATATGTACTCCTCACATTACAGCTACAGGAAACTCGGAGTGAAGGGTGAGATGGCAGAGTCTGCTCAAATATTCACAGTAATGAAATCTGAAGGGGACTGTGCAAAGTCACGAAGGGCTCTTGTGGTCCAGGGTAAGTGAACAGAAAACCAGCAGATAATATTCAAACTCAGGAAATGCTATGTGCTACAGTCGGGGATGAAAACCTGCCAATATACACACATGGTAATAGTTCATAAATTAATTAGGAAGGAAAACCCAAAGTCCTTCTGCAGAACACACTGAAGTTGTAAACTCAGCACTCATGACGGAGAATTAGGGATTATTTTATGGAAGATCCACTGGAATTAGAAAGGCGGAGAGAGGAGCAGGATGAAAAAACAAAGGCTTAGCAGCCAAGTAGAGATAAGCAAAGATAGAAAGATGAGTATAAAAGGATTATTTCTAACACTTAAAGTTATATGTCTGCCAATTGCTTGTTCCTCCTCTGGTAAAGTTCTCCAAACTGAAAAATCTTTCTCATTGCGCAAAATCTAGGGGCAGCCAATGCCATTTTCGGGCAGCAGATTTATAAGAAACAAAAATAAATGTTTTGCCTCACTGCATACCACACTACACAGGCTGCGGAAGATCCCAAGAAAAACTGCAAAGGTCAACAATCAGATTTGAAAAAGCATTGGACAACATAATGCAGTCTCCTAAAGTCTGTAAACATTACACCCATAAACATGATGCAACTGCTGTAAACCAGAGACTGATGAAAGTAAAAAAGAGTGCATATGCTGCTCTCTTCTGAAAGTATTCCCCTGAAAGCGTCCTCTGCTCTTAGGAGGAGAACCAGGGGCCAAGTAGGATTTGCTTTGCAGAAGAGTTCTCTTCCTCAACCCTGTACGTTCTCATTTTTTTTCCACATTAGTAAATACATTTCCACGTAGTAAATACATTTGCTCTTTGCCTTATTAAGCACAGCTCTTCACCCAGATTGAATTGTCACTTCCTCACCACAAGAAAACTCATGGCAAGAAAAAACCCCTACCTTCCAGAGAAGGGAGGTCATCTCTTCTTATACAGATGCATAGATACAAATTCATTTTCCCAGAAACAGCTACTGTCACTAGAAAATGCCTTTGGGATTTTTGAAAGCTCCGGTTGATATCTGAACACCAATTTTCATTGTTCTTACTGGAGAATTAACACCATCTGGTACCTTACCTGGTAGGAGAGCATGGGCCATTGGGTGTTCAGGAGTCTGTATTTCAGGAAGGCTGTCAGATCTGAAAGAGAGAAAGCAAGGAGAGATGGAAGAGTAAGTACAAGAGACCACAGAAAAATACAGCGGGAGCTCAGCTGTCAGCAGAGGTGTTAATACAGAAACCAGAAGCTAAATAGTCATGAGAACATGGAGCACAAAAAGGCTAATTTTCTGTGAGTGAAGCCAAAATATTTTTCAGGGTATGAGTTTTGCAAAATCATTCAATCTCAAGCAGTAGTTCAGCCTTAGGACACCTGCCCAAGCAATGAAAACTCGCAGGAAACTTCAACAATAAAGAAGCGAAGCTAAAAATTTAGTGTGCCCCTGCAGGGGCTGGGCTGTTCCTCAGGCTACCCTAACTTCAGCAGTAATCCTGGGAACCTCTGAAGGCAGGACTTTGTGCCAAGTTCTACAGAGCCCTAAGCATTTTACAGGCCTTTGTTACTTGCGTTCTCTTCACGATATGGAGGTGTTCTTTCTGGTTTGGAGACAGAGGAATTAATGTGAGTCACTCCATAGCAGAAGGAAGTCTTCAAAGTAAGGTGAAGCATCTCACTCCGTTTCCCACAGCCCAAGTCTCACGGGCTGCTGTGAAACTGATGAACAAAGCAAACTGGGGTTTGCAGCTGCAGGGGCTCGGGCAAAATCTCAAATCACAGAACAAAGTTTCTTATGTGTGGGAGGAAGATGGCAGAAAACCGTAGGTGTGAAAAGCTTGTGAGCAAAATACTAGAAATCTCATGTAGGTCTTCCCTTCATAGGGGGTATCATGTTCCCACTGCCAGGTCTAGGAGCAGATTAAGCTTTGTTTATGCAGGTGGGGATATGTCTGGCTTTAGGACAGGTTGTAAGGAGTACTGGGAAGGAGGAAGCATTCAAACAGCTACTTTTGTGTACGCTGGCTCCTGTTGCCACAGGAGAACGAGGCCAGTCTCCCCATTCCCAATTCACTATGCCCACCATAGTTATTTTATGACATCCACCCACTGGTGATAAACAGAAAAGGAGGGAAAGGTGATGGTGAATGCCAATCAAATTGACATGACCATGTGCCAATTCCTAAACGCCGAATCTCCAGAACACCCACTAGCAATGCTAAAACACAACAGGTTTTTTTTTTCTCTTGCTAGGGCGGGCCCCCATGAGATGTGCAGTTCCTTGACAGAGCATCAATAGGAGTATTCAGAATTTACAGTATAAAATAAGGAACTAGTCTCAGATTTAGTTTTAGGACTCCCTAGGCAGCTCGACTTTCTCTCTCCGAACCAGTGAAACATGGGAGGGTCGAAACTAGAGTTACACAGGAACTTAAAAGTACTGCACAGTAATTTTAAGACAGCTAAGATCTATTTCATCGTACCCACTGCTACCGAAATAAAGACGGAGTAAACCCTCTTCTCTAGAAGAAAAACAACAGTGGAAGTTTCGGCATTGACTTGAGTAGGGTCAGGATTTCAGCTCAATTAGAGGGACAGAGAAAGATGCAGAAAAGCAGGCAAGTGGCAGATAACGTTCAGAACATGATGCATTAGTTGTAGCGATTCAGCACTGCACTGAGCATTTAAAATCTCTGTTGACTTTTGCTTTCTTTGAAGGAGAAATGATGCCTTCTGTCTTAGTTTTGAATAGGACATAACAGCAACACGATTTTCACACAGTATCTGTAGCTTCCACAAAATCAAATGCCCTTCTCTTTCTTTTCTTTTTTTTTTTTTTGGTATGATTTCAACTTTGTGAAGAAAATTATGACCCAAAGCTTTGTTCAGATCACTCATTTCTAAGAGAGTAGTTCACTTAGTTGAGCTATGCTGCAGTTATTTCATTTCCAGGGAATATCAGCTAATGCAGACCTACCCTTCCTTTACAGTCTGGAAAAAGTTACTCTCACTAGGCTATTTGAAGGACTCTAGCTTTTGTAATGTTAACTAAAAATCTAATTGAATCAAGCTGTGTATATTGCTGCAGAGGCCAAAATGACTACAGAGTAATCCTGGCTCCTACAAGGTTATACACAGCTCAGAGATACAATCCCCCAAGACAGACTATCAAAGGTTAACATATGATCAGCATGCTCAGGAGCTGGAAGACTCATGAGTTAATATGCTCTTGGATAAAATGTACTTAGTAGTGAACTAGAAGAAAATGCACAAGTCTGTAATTTAAACCAAATTATTTTGATCTTGGGAAATGTCAAAAATCTCTCTCAGCATTTCAAAATGCCCTCTTTTTCCTGACACACTTCAGTCTAACAAGAACATCTGAGTTTTGTCTTGATGTAGAAATTCAGAATTTTTTCCAGATGATTCTGTGCAAGTCATTGTGATGGGCCACCAAACAAAGCAAAGAAAGCATGGCCTCTTCGAACCCACCTGAGCCTTCCTGACATTTCTTTTCAGAAAAGAATAAGAAATCTGTCCTGGAGTTAACGTATTTACTAATTCAAGGCAATCAACATATTTCGATTTTCCGTGGCAGCAGTTCCATGAAGTATGTGAAATGACTGCCTATCTAGACAGGAACACTGTGCTTAAGAGTACTTGTGATGGCTCAAAAGCAGAGAAAACCATCCGCGCTTACAATTCACTTGACTACACACACTTACTCCTCCTTTTCCAATGAATCGCAGGGAGGTCTTTTCTGAATTGGACAGAGTCCTGCATTCCTATTTGGACTAAAATCTCCAGGAGCGCTGGCCTACATCATTAAAGACTGTCAACACTTTTTACTTTCATTCTTTCATTTTACCTTGAAAAAAATAATTGAGGTTTTAAAGTCAACACTCATCTGCTGGAGGCTTTGCTCTGGGCAGAGGCATAATCTAAGACCAAAGGGAGAGTGGAAGAGCAGCAGTGCCCATCTTCCGTGTGACAACTTGGTGGCTAGATCACTTGCTGACAAAGTGAAGAATCTGATCTCTAAATGTTCCTGGGCCTGAAGTTCAGTGGAGGCACTTACACGTGATTACAAGCGTTGAGATTCCAACCTTACAACCGTGAATTCAAACTACACTTATTAGCACAAGCTGAGAACTTGGCTTATCCATCTTAGGATGCGCACCTGACTAAAGCAATGCCTGCGTTTGCAGGCAAATCAAATGTCAAAACCAATAGGCCTGCCAGATTATCCTCATCAAGTGAATGAGGATGCTGCAAAGATGGAGCTAAACCAGGAGGAAACAAGCGTCTGTGATTTGGTTTGCTGGCAAGAAGGTAGGTTGAAGGCACACTGGGGAGCAGATAGACAATCCACCTCCTACTGGAGAAAATGCAAAACTCTCAGTTCCAAGCCTGGAGAAGCCTCCTCAGTTCCAGTGTTAATGAGAGGAATGTGTGATAAGAGTCAACAAGTAAAAATAGTCATGAGTTATTTTCTTTAGTCCCTCACTTCTTCCAGATAAGTGGAAACACCACTGGAAATGGTCTCCTTTCAAAAGTAAAAACCTGAGTCAAAAGAATGAAATAATTTCTATCTAATTACAATCTTTTAGAGGTGATGTATCAAATTTCTTACAGCCATTAGGAAAGTCCACCACAGTCACAGAAATTGAGACCTTCCAGGCTGTTCCTGGAGGACAAAGTTTCTTTTCCCTGCACCATGCACATCATTTTCCATGGTGGTGGTGGTGTTCAAGGAGATGGGGTTGAACACAGCAGTTAATCAGCAAGCTGTGATATGAGATGTACCTCAAAACTGCCACTCTCCCAGAACCAGGAGGCTGAGGGTGACAAAGCCCCAGGTCACCTTGGCAAGGACAACAGTTCAACAAGAGTACAAGAGGGGTAGAGAAAAAAAAATCAGCCATGTTCTGATGTCCAAAGAATTACTATCAAGCCAAGGCAGAATTCTCCAGCTAGGACATGGACCCTGCAGCTGCACCAGTTACTACACAGGGACCTCCTGCTTCTGTAGCGGGAGCGCAAAGCTGCGCGTCCCACTGCACCTACTTGCTCCAGAAAACTAGATTGGTAGGATACAATGGCAGCCTGAGAAGGGAGTTAGAGCCTACCCTCAACATTTTGGAATGCTGAGGTTCACACAGAATTCTCAAAACACGTCAGTACAGTCCTTTGATCTTCACAGAGACCAATGAGAAGGCGAGACAGGTTTCAGCCTTCATTCGGCCTTACACCTTCCGAAAAACCTCAGTGGAGTCAGAATGAGTCACTGTGCCTCTGCCTGCTCATATGAAAAACTGAAAGTTAAAAAAAAGGAATAGGTATTATTCTCTTCTGTATAGAAAATAAGCACAGTTTGATATTTTCAGGTTCTGAGGAAACAATTAAAAGCACCAGCTAGCAATAGAGTCTACATATTGGAACAAGAGCAAGGCTGCAATAATACCACAGAGGTGAAGAGTAGGTTGTATGGCCCAACAGTGCTTCTTCTGCTAACGCTGGCCTGACTGGTGGGCTCCAGCTCAATTTTGGAGACAGCCTGTAACCCATAGGTAGGACAGGATATGGATACTTGTAAAGAAATTATCCTGCTTAAGAAAATAATCTCAAACCCTTACCACACAATAGTAGCCCTAAATAATCCAAGGGACATGGTCGTAATTGTCTCCCACCCCTGACAAAATGAGTAGCAGTAATTTCAGATAGCCAGAACATGAGCTGGATTTAATTGCCCAGACCATGGCAGAAATGAAGAGCATCAGAACATACAGACAAGCAGAATTAACTGAACACTCTGTTTTCTACTACTGTCTTTAAGACTGGTGGTTAGCAGAAACAAATAGAGTTAGGACCCAGAAAGCAACTCACCAAGAAATATTATCATTACAAACCGTTGTTGATCAGAGCAACCAGAAAATGTTTCCCAAACATCTGCAATGCTTGAGCGGAAAACTGCAGGGCAACACAAGATCCTAATCATCCAAACCCTGTCATGATTAATACAGCGGCTGAGAGGATGAACAAAACCTGGGAAGATATCTAGTGATGGGAATCTGAGCAGAACGTGAACAAAGTACTACAATAATTTTACTATGTCTGAAATAAATACATATTTTAAGTCCCAGCTTCTAGAATCAGAGGTACTTTCATGATACAACAAAGCTCTAGAAAACAGGGTGAAGCAAGTACAATCTAAAAGGCCAGACAAAGTAAAAATTTCCAAATGCATTATTAAAATAGGAAAACATATACCTATTTTTAGGGAAATCCCATTGCTTTGGGGTCCACGAAATGGTATGTAAATATGATCTTGCCCACACATTTCTAATCATACCCCACAGAAAAGCTTAAACCACAGACTTAGCTCCTAATTGTTGAAGAAGGCAGAAAGCTGTTAAAAGGCCTCTCTTAAGCCTGGGTCAGAGCAGCTTCATCCCTTCAGAGAAGGAAAGAGCTGTAGATGCAGACTTGCACAGAAGAAAAATCTGGAACAGAGAAGGCTAAAAAGATCATGGATCCTAACAGCAATATAGTTTCTCATGGGAAACTTGAGAAAGGGCAGATGCAGATGGGAGGAGGTGGACGGAGGGTGAACGAGTTAACAGGAACCAGCCTACAGATGGTCTGGAAGCACTTAGAAAATGAGACAACCAGGAAAACAAACAAGCAGCACGAGATCCCCAAACAGCCTCAAAAATCTTTCACAGAAGCCTAGTCAATCATAGAAGATCAAACTGAAAAAGGTGAAAAGGATGAAAATAGAGCTATGCTGCCTCACGGAGACAGGGTCTCTGCCTAAGTGGGCAGAGCTTCTTCAGACCTCTCCCTTGAACAGGAGAAGGAAAGCTTGTAGAAGAAGGAGAAGCTTATAGCACAAGCCTGATCTTCTCCTATGACTTCCAGAGTTATCAGAGGAGGAATTACATCTGCAACTGTGAGGAGGGAATAGCACTGACAAAGTGATAGATGAAAACGGAGTCTGGCCTTGTCAGACAGAACGAGGACAAGGGCTTCACTCAGCGCTGCATGAGTTAAGCCCCACACAGCCTGCACAAGGAAACCATTCCACTTATGCTCTGGACAACTGAAAACCTGCTTGGAGTGTCCTGGAGGGTGTGAATCTCACAGACAAACTCTGGCAGGCAGCACAAGGAAGGAGCATCACAGACAGAGTTCCCAATACAAGCAAGGAAGATTCAGGCAGGTAAGAGAGAACACAAGGTTACAGGCTCTCTAGGGAGAGCATCCGTCTGCAGAGTTCATCTAGCAGAACTTCTCAGGTGTGCCATGAACACCCTGAGTTTGCATAGCTTTTAGTGTTTGGTGCACTAGGCAACCATTAGGGAAACAAAAACATTTCTGGTTAACCTGCTGAGGTTGTAACTGGGCTGGGTATAGTGTTCCTCGCTATGGAATCATAGAATTGCTCTAGCTAGAAGAGACCTTAAAGATCATCGAGTCCGTTAACCCAGCACTGCCAGGTCTCCACTAAACCATGTCCCTAAAGTCCCTGTGCAGTTGTCCTATTTCTAGAGCACAGACCTGATGCTGTGACCCAGCATTACTGGCTGCAGGTGGGAGCAAGGAACTTCCACAAGGGCTGAGAAGGAATGTGTGACCCAAAAGACACTACAGTCTCCTCAAAATGCGAACTGAGAGAGTGGAGGTAGGCCAGGCCCTGAAGAGAATGTAACACACATTGAGCTCATCTGCTGGGGAACCCACTTCTCACAAGGCAGTGGAAAGGCCAGCAGGGACTTATAAACCCGTCCCTATCACAGTGGCTGAATCAGTGCTTGGCTTTGCTGGGAAGGCTTCTGACAGGAAGCCCTAGAAACTCCTAACCCCAGAGAAAAGGAGACATGAGGCATGCCTTCAGCCACTCTTCCCAGATGCGCTGCCTGGCTCAGGGACAAGTGGCCTGGGCAAGTATAAGTAGACTAAAAACAAGCAAGAAATGTCTGCGAAGCTTCCCATCAAGGTCACCATCTGTACTTCCTCTTATTAGCTCAGATCTCAGGAAGGCAAAAGCCTGGATATTTCCAGGCAGTTAGAGAGAGCAGAGGAGCATGCTCCCTCTGTGTGCAAATAAGCCCAACTTCAGTGTTTGGGAGAAATGTCACATTAGAACATGACCAAATCTGACTGAGTAATAGGACAAGATCATGATCGAGCTTGTGTTTCTCACTAGCTGAGAAACTCGACTGACACCCCCTCATGTGTCATCATCAGAACTGAGTGTGATACTCCCAACACACCCCTGCATCATAGTGCACAGAGCTCCCCAGACTACCTCTGAGATCTAGATTAAGTGTCTGAAATCATAGTTCTTAATCAGATTTCTAAAATGTTAATGCCTATTACTGTATCATTATTCATCCAAGAAAAACATCCAGGATTGCTAATATCCTAGTAAGGAGCACTTGTCTTTCCCATTGAGAATTAGGATCTTTGGGGATTCATTTGATTTTCTTTGTGAAGCTTCAAACCATATTTAAAGTTTTAAAAACCAATCTGACTACTACATTCAGCTTTGTGATATGAATCTGCTGGATCTCTGCTTTTACCAGCAGAAGCATCCAGGAGCTGTGTGCCTGCTGTCAGTGCAGAACACACACCCCAGTGACACTCATTTCCATGTGACTGTGACATCGTGGCTGCACGCTTGTTCCCAAAGAGATGTGGCACACAGATAATTCCTTCATATCTGTTTTATATAGAGTAGTGTATTTCCAAATGAATTGTTTTATCAATCATATAGGTACTTGGTAGCTACTGAAATAATTAAACGGTCACAGCTTTCATCTGAATTTCTTTCGGTCTTAAAGATACTGTTGGCAGGCTAGATGCTGGCAAGCTGGTTGTAGACATTGGACAGAAGGCAACCTAATAAAATTCAAAAGGACAAGCATAGAGTCCTGCACCTAGACAGGATTAATGCCGTGCTCCAGTACAGGTTAGGAGTCGACCTGCTGGAAAGCAGCTGTGCAGAGGAGGACCCTGGAGTTCTACTGGGTAACAAGTGAACTATGAGCCAGCAATGTGCCCTAGTGGCCAAGAAGGCCAGTGGTGTCCTAGGGTACATTAAAAAGAATGTGATCAACAGGTTGAAGCAGGTTCTCTTCCCCCTCTACTCTGCCCCAGTGAGGCCACATACAGAGAATTGTGTCCAGTTCTGGACTTTCTAGTTCAAGAGAGATGGGGAGCTAATGAAGAGAGTCCAGCATAAGATACAAAGATGACGGGACTGGAGCATCCCCGTGACAAGGAAAGTCTGAGAGCCCCGGGGCTGTTTAGCTGGAGAAGAGAAGACAGGGGATCTTTTCAATGTTTGTCAATAGCTAAAGGGCGGTTGTCAAGAGGATAGGACCAGTCTCTCTTCAGTGGTGCCCAGCAACAGGACAACAGGTGCAAACTGGAACACAGGGAGTTCCAACTGAACATAAGGGAAAACTTCTTAACTATGATGGTGACAGAACCTGGAACAGGTTGAGCAGAGAGGTTGTGGAGTCTCCTCCTCTGGAGGCTTTCAAAGCCTGCCTGAATGCGATCCTATACAACCTGATATAGGTGAACCTGCATGCATAGTAAAACTGCCCTCTAGTGGGAAAGTATCAATCACATCTACAGCGAATGCACAGGGCAGGATTTAGGGGTCCACAGTACATCACTGAACCTCGGCAGCTGGATCATGCAGCAGTCCCATTCTGTGAGGCTGCCCCTGTATCTGCCTTGGCTGAGGCTGCACCCAGGTAGCCTCCGGGGGGCTGCCTGCTCTATTCCCAGCACAGCCACACCAATGTGACTGGAGGTCACGCTGCTTTGGCATTTTCAGGCAGGCCCTTCCTACACTGCCCTTCACTGGGACCTGCAGAGCACATCCTCTGTCAGCTGTCATCACCTATTAGTTGGGGAAAAGAAAAAAAAAAGACATACTGGAAGCAAACTGAAAAACAGATGGGTAGATATCAACTAACAGATAACTAAGCATTATTCAAAAGCCTTTTATTCGCATGATTTTAGCATCTGGCCAGCACCAGGGCTCAACACTCGTCAACAGTGAAAGCTGAAGCCCTAGAGACTGAGAAGTCTTTCCAGATCATTTGCAGAGATGCCATCACACTGCACCAAAGAAATGAGTACACTCACAAGCCCCACTCTATCGCCGCGTGTGGTAGACAGCCCAGCACCTTAAAGATGTTCATGGTGTTATCCCTTTTTGTTATCCCCTGATCTAAGGATGGAGGTGTGTGTCCAGCAATGGCCCAACACCAGCTTTACAGAGCAACATCTCATCTACTACAGAAATGATGTGGCAGGTAGGCTTCAAGAGATCTATGTGAAGGAGAAAACAATGCTCTTTATTAAAAGAAAATGAAGTCCAGGTAGCTGTGTGTCTCAACAGTGACAACTTATTTCAGAAAGGCTGGAAAGAGGAATAGAGATATTACAGCACAGGAACTGACTGTGCAACATTTATGATATCAGCCCACTGCTTCTAAATGTACCTTATCCATTTTAGACGTTCAAAGCAGAAATATTAAGTTTTGCTGCACTAAGTTTTCAAGGATAACATCTCCCTTTGCCCTGAAGTGCTGTCTGGCAGGCCAGATTCATGACATATGCTCAAACCAACTTCCTACTTCCCCTGAAGGCACAAACCATGGCATCCCCACACTTCCCAGCTGTATCCAACTCATGCTTCCCATTCCTGCCTCAAACATGTGGGCCTGACCCAAACACGTGAGTCATCTTTGGTCTGTGGAGGAGATGTCCTCACTTAGTACTTATCTTTTCATTAACAAAACCTCACATTTGAGGTATTTGCCATGGGATTCTCCTCTGGGAAACTTGGTCATTAGGTCCAGTGCTATCACTGCAGTGACTTCCTGATGATCCCCAGCTGTGCTTTCAGTCAAATGACTGCAGAGATGACCCAGTTCATCCTTCCGCAACTGTCCCGCCCAGGGGTTGCTAAAGCCACAAAGTTTTTGGAGCTGCCACAGAATCACAGCCCTTGTTTTCACCACCCGTACTATATCCTCCTTGCAGGGTTCATTGCCTGTTTTCTTCCCCCAAAAGTCAGTTATTTATAACACTAATTACTCAGTGTAGTCAGGATCGTTGTGTCTTGCACCATACTGAAATAAGGAAAGCAGTAATACCTCACTGTGCCTTTCACGTTCTCATTTACTCTCTGTGACACAAGAGAGAGTGTTGCTCTTGCACTCCCACCACACATTTAGAGGTCAACAGCAGATGGTGAGAAGCAAGCTGTATTGTGGTCTCTTGGCCACATTTCCCAGCTGCACCTTTATATCCATGTCCATTCTCTGTGCTTGCGGCACAATCACGCCATGATGCACAAGCTCGTGGTGGGTGCCTAAGGTAGGAAGATGGGGGACCTTCAGCCCTTGCAGCAGGGTATGTCAAACATGCTTTACACAAAGCCTTTCAGATCCCATCAACAGCCACTGTTGTCCGATGCCAGTAAATGAGCCCTATTCCAACAAGACCACATCCAGCCAATAGTGAGATAAAAGATGAAATAGGTACAGGATCTAAAATTGGGTTTTGCTGGGATACTGTGTGATTGCAGCATCATTTCCTCTCCCCTTGTGTGGGGATGCAAACAGAAATGAGAGTGCATTCTTGGCAACATGAATCAGCCAAGTAATGTTCCTGCTGTCATTAGACTCCTTATTTATCCTCTGACCTCACATTTAAATATAACCACTACAACACCACACCAATCCCTCTAGTCCCATCTGCCTGTGAAGCAAAGTGAGCAGCAGAGCTCAGACCACCAAGGCTCCGCACTCCTCCGTCCTTCAGTCATCCTGAGGAAAGCTCTCTCCCTGTCCCAGGACACTGACAAGGCAGTATTTGCCAATCTTCTCATGTGTGGATGATGAACCCAGCTTCAATTCTGCTTATTATTTCTACCCCACAGGACCTGAGGGCTCAGGTCAAGACACTACATAGTCTCCCAGGCTTTCCAACAGAATCCAAGTCTGGAGAGGGCTACCTCTCCACCAGGGTTTGCTCACGCAGCATTAGGCTAGGTAGATAGAGACCGCCACGACTCTTTCCCATGTACAAGCCATGGCTCCATCATCCTGAACAACACTCTTTCCTTTCTCCAAGAGGACCAGTACATATGACTGTGCGAAAATGTTTTGCAAATATGCCTCCCGCCTTGAGCTAAAATAGCCACTGAATGAAAGTGCCTAGAGAAAGATTAGCTTCATACTGACTGACCCTTGAATTTAGTGTTCTGAATGCTAATTCAAGGCTTTACTGTTTCTGGTTTTCCTCCTATCTGCTGGTGGTGCCACTAGTTCCTTATTCATGAAGACGGTAACGCATGGGCTGTTAGTATTATTCTTAGAACAGAAAATGCTTAATGCTCTGACTTGGATGGTTTTTCAGTGTTTAACTCCAGAGCTTCAGCTCAACCGCTTCAGTAGGTCACCATATTAACAAACATTTTAACAAACATTTAGGAAGTGGAATGAGTTTAACATGTATTTTTAGGCTGTTAGGTTTACATTTCCAGGATGAGATCAGCCTGTGCTACACATCCTGTGGTTTCTTTTGATCCTGCTCATGTAAGAGCCCTTTAGGAGCAATGTAGAATTGGCTTTCAAGTTGATTCAAAACCTGATACGGTCAGATCTGAAAGCTTTTCGCCTAAAGCCACTGGCTACAGCTGTAGAAGTGGTCAGCTTCACAGTGTGTTATTGCAAAGTCAACGGCCCTTTCTTATTTCTTATTTATTTTTCTGATGGGTGTAAACCAACAGTTTTCCAGGGACACTAAAGGAGAGCCCTCAGGTCTTTGCAAGTACATTCCTGCTTATCTTGTGCTCTTACAAGTAGCTTCTACTCTCCAACATTTAGAGCTAAAGCTTGCACCCAAAGACAGCATGCAGGCATTCCACAAAGGGCTTGTGCACAGGAAGATGTGCTAACTAAAGCCTCCTCTTTTTCCTCACCTCAGACTTTAGTCCTCTACTACCAACTTCAAAATTATATTATATTAACAACCAAGAAGAAAAAACTGAAATTAAAACTTTGTCCCAGACTTGGTCTCCACATTTGTGATTTTAGAACAAGGTTTGGATTAAGTTGTTTCTGGTGTTACACATATACATTTAGAATTCAACAGCAGAAATATTTGCCTGATCCACAGGGGAGCAGCATACTTTGAAATATAAGGATTTCAGAATAACAAGGGTGTCCTTTCTCCAGCAGTGAAGACAGACCGATCTTACATATTTCTTACTGGAGAGTTTTGCTTTGCCATGGTGATCACTGTTTGTCTCAAAACACGGCCTAGAAACATTCGATCCAATTAACATATCGACTGAAATGCATCCTTAGTTACTAAATAAGCTGGACTAAGCCTATTTACTGCATTGACTTGAAGAGAGGAGGTGTTGCTGGGATCCCGGCGTCTAGGGGTCTTCGGTGTTAAGAAGTCTCCGGGTCCCAGCGGTTGATGGGGAAGCGTCCGAGTCAAAGATGAGTCCTCATAGAAGTATGTCTATGCTCACTTTATTGCCCCAAAAGCTCACAATATATAGCATAATACAGGGGTCACGCACCACTCTCTAAAGGCTAATTGGCTACAAACTGCAAAACACACCGTACGCGTGCTACGCTACTTGGTTAAAGGCTAGCGCCTCTGTCCAATCTTGGGGCACTGACTGTCTTGTTTTCTTGCTTCTGTGCCAGGTTATCGGCTCAGTCAGGGACAGTCAGGAATATTCGGTCTTCTCAGGAATGTTCGCGGTCCTTCTGTCCAGCTCACGGGCTGGGCTGTGCAAGCAGGCCTCCAGCAACACTGTGTGTCCTCACTCCTTGCTCAGATCTAAATCAGGACCAAAGCAATCAAGCTAGCTTAGTGTTCGCTCTTGGCTACATGTGCAAACTCCACTGTTATAAGCCAATGAGCTAAGAGAAGGACAAAGAAAAAAGCTGACCATGGAGAGAAATGCCTGATGGAGTGCTATAACATATATATAAAAAAACCTTTAGAATGGTCTCATTCCTACAGCCGCATTAAAGACAAGTACTGTGGCCACCACTGAAAACTCTAGAACTGGTTCTATTAGTAGTTCTTCTCATGTTGCACCAGTTTTTGGTAACACTTCCTGGGAAATCCCCGCACAGATCCAAGGAACAACAAAGGAATTCTGAACTTAGACACTGAGCACTCAGCCAGACCAACTCCCAGCCAGATGCATGTGTCGGTGCTGGGCTGGGCTTGGCTTATCAACAAACCGCAGTAGGTGATCTGTGACAAACCTGACTTCAAATCGCTACTACTGCCCTACCTTCGAAACACCAATTGCTAAATCAGCAGGAAACCTGCCAATTTCTGTATTGCCTGCTTTCTGGGGCTTCATCTTGAAAACCATCCATCTGTTCATCAAAACACAAGGCATTATATCATCCACTCACGGCAAATGACAGAACTACTCCTTACTGAGCTTCAAATGAGAACGTAAAGGATTGTCTTGCTTGAGAGACGAGAGAGTACACCATTTTCAGAATGACTGTCGGTCAGGTTCACAACACAGCCTGCCAGCTCGGCCCTTGCCAAATACAAACCCTAGCACTTAAGGGCGCCGCGCTGAGGAATTTGAGCAAGTAATAACAACCCTGATACCAAGATGAATGAGCAGCATCTGAAATGTACACAGAAGGACAAGAAGCCAAAATGCAGTCAGTGGGAATTACTGTATGTGATGCTACCAAACCGTTAAGGCTGGAAAATAGAGTTGCATAAGTGCAGTGTTAGAAGAAGAATTTTAATTTACAGTCAGATGACTGAATTCAAAAATCTTAAATGACATTATTGTAGTTTATTTTCAATAACCAGAGGCTAGCTAATTCCTTCATTTAGCTCTAGTTTTATAGTTTAATCCAAGCTTTTCCTCTAGAAGCAATATGCTTTGGTTTGAAGCCTTAAAATGACAACAAAGTCAGCTCATTTCTGTATTGTTTGCTTCCATAACAATGTCTCTCTATTCCAGATAATGTCTCTCTATTCCAGACGAAACTTGTCAAATTTCTTCAAAATATCTTTTTGTACTACCTTTGGGTCTTTAAGCTATTAATCCCTTTTAGAAAAAATGTCTAAAATTCTGCATTTTGGAACCATTGGAAGAATTACAAATATCTCATCCCACTGAGACCACATCCTTCAGAGCTTTGTTAAAAACAAGTGCATTCCAGACATTTTCCACTTTTTTTTCCCCACCTGCTGCAGTTGTCTATCCAAACCAGGCATCAAACCAGCATAAGTTCATGAATGAGAGCAATATCTGAGGCCTCCTAATATTTGTTGCATGTCACCGCTTCTCATGTCTTTCCCTACAGCAGCATGAATTTGGAAGCTCACCGAGTTCGTTACAGAATGAATTCTCCTCCTTAGACCTGGCACTCCAAGTATGTGCTGAGAGGCAGTGCCCTAAATGAAATGTGAGAGAAACTTGTTTCCACTAAAGGATCATAGAAGAAGCCACATCAAAAGTAGGTGAGTAAAAGAAAGTTCACCAGAATACGAAAAGAATTTAAAAAAAAAGGTGTTGGAATACTACACTGCACTATTTAGCAATAAGCCAGGAGATGAAAAACAGTTAAAAGCAATAAGGAAGGTCATATTCCCAAGCCAGGCATGGGACATCCTAACCCAGCATGTGACAGGCCTCGCTCGTACTCAATTATTTACAAAGTTTTTGATGAATGGGCCAGAAAGATGAAGAATGGTTTTCTGTTTGTTTGCTGACTGAAGACCACCACGAAGGTAAAAAATAAAACCTTTTTATATATAGAAAAAGGCTCATTTTCACGGGCAGTGTTTCTTATTTCATCCAAACTATTTAATCCATCTCTGCTTGCCTAAAACTTCCTAATCCCTGTAACCTTATTACAAGAAAACCATAACCACGTGCTTGGGTTTTTATTTAGAATACTACATATTTAGAAGATGATATTGCCAAGATTGTCCAGTGACAAAAACAGTTGCAATACTTTCCACATACATAATAGCCAAAATACTTTGTCTGAGTTGCTGTGATAAGCAGCATTATTCACAATTGACTATAATAAGCAGTGATCCTAATCATTATTTCTGAATAAAAAAGTATTCATCAATCCTGGAGTAGAGGAAATTGCATGGCTGGTGTGTGTCAGAGGGTTTCTAAACTTCACCCCTAGAGATTGTGAGTGGGGCTGATCTCAGTCCTAAAGCACAGTAGGGAACAGTTCCTCCGCTCCTTGCAATTATCTAGGCTAACTTGGAGACCGATTTTGGAATTTTTTTATTCGAAGCATGCAGAATTCATTTGCAGAGTGACAGGACATTCCTACGCACTTCCCATAAGAAGAACATAGAAAAGAACTGTGATTTAGGGGAAATAAGCATGTGATGTGTAGACTCTTCTCATCACTGAGTTTATTTTGTATGCTACCCTTGTTCGTGGAGGATTTCTCTGGTGTGACGAGGCAGTCAACTAAAAAGCTTTTCGCACTAGCAGTTGATTTTTGATGCAGATTCAAATGTAACTGAATTTGCGCTTGAATGCATTAACTGATCAGGATAGTCGCAAACTGCCAGGAGACAGAAATTAGTGCAGCAAGAGGTGATTTGGTGGTGAGCTGTGCTCCAGGGAAAAACAAGGTAGCGACAGCTCACCTAAAACAGCCAGGTCACTGCTAACAAGACAACGCGTCTTCTATCTACCAGTGTATTCCCTGTTGTGAGGGGAACAAGACAGACCATGGAGGCATTTGAACCCTTTCCTCTCCAAGTCTTTGCTGAAAGTTTCAGTACGAACCTGTCTTCAGCAATTGATTGGGTTTTTTGCACATTTTCCCAAAAATCGGAGGTAAACAGCTGGAGGCATCATGGGAAAGCTGAACAAAGCGGCAATCTTAGAATTACCCAGCCTCAGTGGGGAAATGAGATTGCTTGACATCACTAAATCGCAAAGAGGGAACTTCCACAAAGGCCACTCCTGTTGTCATCACTGTTTATTGAAGTCCCCATGCTTTTCAGCAGTTCAGGAAGCCTGGGATGAGCGTTGGCCCAAGATGAAGAGTTTCCCCATCTCTCACTTGGAGGAATCCTGTGCTGCTGGACACAGGGAAGCAGAAAGGTGATTGTAAAAACATGAAAGTAGGAGTGGGAAGTCTGTTGGATGTTGCATCCACCTAAGCAAGCTCCTAAAAGCCATTTTTTTTCGTTTGGGTTCCTACCGGGAAAAGCCTCACTCCAGAACCATGATGTCTATTTGGAATATTCACTGCTTTTCTACTAAAATGGATTAAAATAGCACAAACCAGAGGTACTGTTCTCGCAGCTAGAATGTATTTCTCACCTCACAAGCTTATTGTTTTATAGATATGTGGAACACTGTAGAGAAAGAAAGTTTAGTTCCCCTTTATGAAGGAAAAAATATTATTAATCAGGCAAGATTCAGGAAACATCTGAAATGAATTTGCTTCTGCCATTTATGTTTGGCTTCCTTTTGTGCACTCATGATACAACTCTCAATTACCCCTAAAAACAACGTTTCCCCCCTAAACATCGTCAAGCCATCATACACAGGACAGCCAAATGACCATTTACTGAGCGTTAGCTGGCCTTTGTTCCCTCCCCATCGTTTAACATACAACCCTGGCCTTATTTATGCGTACCACTCAAAACTTCCACTAAAAGGGGGGAATTTCTCTTCAGAAGATTTTGTATAATTGTCACAATACAACGGCAGAGGACTTTTACAAGCATTGAAACCCTGTGAGATGCAGACAGACATAATAGCAGGGAATGGACAGGAAGGTTTAGAGGTTGACAGCCTGGGTGGCACACCTCTAATGCAGGTGGTTTGTCAAAAAAAAAAAAAGCCAAAATATCCTTTTCTGGGAACAGTGCTGGTAAACAGCACTGACAGGCACAAGAATCAGGCTGCAGGCATGTCCTGGTTTGGGTTAGAACAGAACAATTCTGTTCTATGACTTTTCAGCTAAGTCTGTCTGAAGTTAGCAGCATGTTTACCAGACAGAGTCTGCTTCTAGCAGTNGTTTCCTTTCCTAATCGATAAGTGTCTCTCCTTTATGTCCTTTCTTCCCTTTTTGTGTGGGGAGGGGGAGAGAGCGTTCTGTTGCAGATTTGGGGGGTGCCCTGACCCCAAACCGTGACAAGGCAGCTCCCTCTCAACACTTCATGGCAGGATGTACGGACCACTCCAAACAGACTGAGCTGGTCCCAAGGCAGCACAATGCCCCCAAACCCTGTTACAAAATAAGAGTTCAAGACACTTCTGGTTGCGATCCCATAGCACAGCTCTCTGAGCCTTTGGACAGCTCTGCTTTGGCACTTGTTATTCACAGCATTCAGCTAGGCTTGGACAGCACTGGGCTGTTGAGTCCTAGTTTCCCGGAAAAGTTCTGCTGCAAGACACCTCACAGTATGAAAATTCAGCTCAGTTAAGGTGGTCCAAGTTTTAAACAATCAGCTATTAATAATAAGAAGAAAAGAAACCAATTGCACCTCTACCACATTCCCAGAAGTCAAATCATTGGGGAAAAAACCTGTTGTTTCTATTTTTATGAAGAACAGACTCCCAACAAGAGATCGGACACCCCTCAAACCTGAAGCAATTCTCCTGCGGAGTTATCACTTCCTCATTCATGCTGCCTTTGCAGAACCCAGCAAAGATGCATAGGTTAGTCCTACCTTGATATTTGATACAGAGAATTGGCTGAGAAATTGTAAAATGCATTATTCGGCTGCGACAGAGAAAAGGTGAGTTCGCATTATCCTCTAACTTGAAGCAACACTATCTTCTCAGAAACTGTGGGCTACTCAGCTGCCCAAATTTAACCCAGTTTGGAAAGAAGATGTTACAAATAATCACATTATTTATTCCTCATTGCTACAAACTTCAAAATACATTTCCAAGTCCTGATTAAGCCTTACAACACTCTTTTGCCTTCAGACTCATGCACAAGCATCAGAGGAAACATACAAAAAGAAATCAAGTAGTTGTCCTCACTCCGATTAAGAAAACAGGAACAACACCGCTTTGCCCCAGTAGTTTGTACCTAAGCAAGCAGAGGACTTCATTGCCTAGACAAGAGGATAGCTACAAAACTACTACTTACTGACTTCCCACCTTTTAGGTCCAAGAGCACCAGCTGCCCTGGTGACTTGGACATCGACCACTGATACCCTTGAGGGTCTACTTTACCCTTTCACTGAAGGAAAGCACCACCCAGGGTAGTTTTCATAGTTTAATGACTGTTCTGTGATTTTAATTGTCATTCCGAAGGCAGAAAGTGTATACCGTTGGTGACAAAGAAGTTAAACTACATTTGTGATGATTGGTAGCCACTGAAGCAAATGGAACTTTAGCAAAAAGAAGTCTGACCACAAACTGTTAATAGTTTGTGCAACAAAACACTTCTCATAGCAAATCAAAACTTGCTTCTGCGAAGAAGTCATTTAATGATTTTAGCATGCTGCATTTAGCTAATATTTTCAGAGACAGAAACGGATTTTGATTAAAAAAACCCACAATGTGTCGAGAAGTCAACGAGCAGCAGGAAAAGTTACAACACACCAGTTGCAATCCTGTTGAACTACCATACTCAAAAAAAAACCCAACAAAAAACCCAGCAAGCAACTCTGTTTTTCTCACTTGGTTCCATTTATTAGAGTGGAAAATGCACTTCTTATTAGCACTCAGCCGCAAACCTCCAAGGAAAATTGTGCTGTCCCTGTGCCCTGAACTCCTGCCCACTCTCATTACTGCCCAGGAAACTGTAAGACTAAGCACTGGGAGGCAGGACGATTTGGGCAGCACCCAGCACTGAGTTCAGAGAACACTGTGCAACTTTTCTGCTTCCTTTCAGATGTTGTGTCTCTCTATCTTGCTGCTGAGGTATTCAAACACAAGGAGAAACTCAGTTTTCAAGTGCCTGTATCCTACAGACCATGGTGTCACAATCCAACAACTTAATCACACGTATCTGGTGTTCACATATGGGTCTTTTGCAGTGAAGGTGCTGGTGGGAAGGGCACCCTGTGCAGCTGAGTAAATCTGCAGTTTTGCTGCAGGGGGCTCAAGCAAATAGCTCTAGTGGAATTTTTGATCTTGGTGTCACCCACTTTGTAGTCCAGATGCGTCCTGCACACCCGCAGTACAGTGCCTGGCTCTGCGAGAAGTGCCAGTGGTACAATGTGGTGGGGTGGCTGTCTCACTTTAACCCTGCCAGGGCTCCCTCACTCTCTGAGCAAAGCGCACAGGGGGAAATTCCAACCTCCAAGTCCTGTGGTGAGCTCAGACAAATATTTGTAGTGTGGTCCCAGCTGTGGTCCTTGACTACCGGCTCTCGAAACCCAAGTGGTGCTCTACATATTACTCAGTGACATATTACTCTGACATTGTTCTCAGGCGTGGTTCCTACAAACATAAAAATAATGCTGGGTCACAGCACAAGGAAAGGGGGTTTCCCTCCATCGTCATCTCTTCCTCTCCCATACAACAACCTGACAAATGGTTATGTTAGGTGTGAGTGGTGGGACAAGGTCTCTGCTAGCCTGAGGAGGTTAGTGCTCCTCTGGAGAGGACACACAGTTACTTCCTTAAGGGTCTTTCCTTTCTTGTTTCCACCACCACATTGCTCAGCCCATTCCTAGAAGACACATGCTTGCTGCTCAGGGTGAGATTAAGCAAGGCGTAAATTTAAATGCTTCAGCAGTCTCATTCACATTGGTTGTCATCCAATGTAATGTAACCTGAGCTTGTCTTGAGCTGCCCCAGCTGACGGAGTGTTCTGAAGAGAAGAGAGATTAAACAAAATGCTGCCTTTTCAACTGCTGACAACTTATCCTATATAGTTATCAGAGGACTAGCAAAACCTAAGACAATTTCCTGAAGGCTCAGAGTTAATGATGGAGGTCCTGAGCCCTTTTAGATAGGTGTGAAGGCAGAGAGCAGCAGCATCAGGGCAGGACCCAGAGTCACTGTAGAGAGTACTTTGCCACATGCTCTGCTGCACTCTTTTGTGACAGTTTGTTGAGAAGACATGATATGGTTCTTATACTGTGGCCAATCTATTTCTTCATAGAAATGACAGTCTGCTACTGCATCAGTACAAGAAGTTAGGTTGGCAGAGACAGAAGTGGAAAATATACGTGGTTCTTTGGCATTATTGCAGCAGGGAAGGGAGTTTAGCATAAGGTGGACCTCTAGCTCCGTGAGTTCCTGGTTTACAACAGGATCTAAATTATGAGTCCCTGGAAAAACAAAGAATTATTTCAACTTATCTGTATGTCCCTAGGGTTGATAGACACACTATCATCCTGACCAGATGTGCTGACTTCCTAAAACTCTAGCTCTAACCATCCCAAGGCAACCTTCCAAAATTAGCCTAAGTGATGAGCTGTTCCATCAATGCACCTGCAGCAAACCAGCTCCAATCCTCCCACTTGTGCCCAGAGTCTTCCCAAGTAGCAGATCCCTTCTTCCACCTGAAGACAGGCAAGGGTTTTGTGTTTCCTTATCATGTGTTAACCAGAGTCAGTGTGGACCATCCAAGATGATGTAGAAATTGTTCATGCAGAGGCTTTCAGTCAGTGTTTCTGCCAAGATCCAAGGGAATGGGCAACATTATTCTACACAAATATCTCCTCATAGGCTTAGGCCTGGGAAATGTTGCCTTGGGGAACATTTTTCCCCAAGAATAAAGTAAAATGCTCAGTTTCAGCTGGTCAAATTCAGAACTTTTTGCCTCATAATATTTCTTTCTAGAAAGCAGAAGTGCCAAATCTTTGGTTAGATTCTCCAAGGCACGAAAATGGCAGTTTCTTGAAGCATTTTTATTCTAGGTCAATTTATTACTCCAATACATTAACTTGAAAGGCCTTGATGAAACACCAGAAGTGCTTTAAATGTTCATGTTTAGGAGCAGACCAATGCTCCCACAGTGCATCATAGTCTCCTCTCCAGCAGCACCAGTGTGAGACTTTACAACAATTACTCTCAAATGCAAATTCCCATATAACGTGTCCCTTAGAGCATGGTGAAGCAGACTGAGGAAGAAGTACTGGGAGACCACAACATGCTGACATTTTCCTTCATGACAAGGCAAATAAGGTAATTTTCAAGTAGCTGTTGATATCCCTCCTCCACAAATAGCTCTGAGATTGTTTATTCCCAGTGCAGGACAAAAATGATATCTTTAAATATTCACATTTTCCATGGTAAAAGAGTAGATTTTTTAAAAATATCTCTTTTTTCAATGCAGTCCAGTACCTTCCATTTCTCCAGCATGAATCATACCCCTATTCCATGGAAGCCTGCACTCTCTGACAAGTCAGAGATACCCACAGAGCAATCCTCTGGGAATGCACAGTTTAGTAATCCAAAGACTGTCGTCCTAGACACATTTATCAAAAGAAAATATTGATTGGTCTTGGATGAGGAAAACAACAGAAGCGATCTGTGCCCAGAGGAAACACACTGGGACTTCCTATGTGAGCTCTGCTACCTCATCTGCCTTGCAAAAAGACTGCACTTCTCTGTGGCAAAACTTCCCCGAAATTCAAAAATGCTAAAGAGAAAATGAAATCGTTCTTGCTGTTCAAAAGCTTTGCTTCCACAGGCTGTTCTGAAATACTTCATCAGAAATTCAGGCAGCAGAGGAATGTACTGCAAGTGCCAATAGGCATCAGACCTCAGCAGGGCAAGGACGATGCATGAGGAAAGCAGAAAAAGTTATTCAATGCAGGGGTTGAAAAGAAATAAAAAAGTAGGAACATAGAAGATACGTTTTATGTTCCACCACAGGATGTTTTAGACACCGTCACAACTGTTGCACAGTTATGCTTAACTTCCCTAGAATACAAACAACAGCATAATTCTAAGGAAGGACCCAAGCAAGCACAACGATGACAAGGTAACGCCACGCTTGGAAGTGAAGGATGCTTGGATAGGTGCAACAGAGCAGACCAAAGCTGCAAACCTCAAGGCCAAGGGAGGTCTGAGTGGAAAGCCAAGAGGTTAAATCTGTCACAGAATCAACATGTGATTGCCTGTTAACGTCAGTAGAAAAGAGGAGAAACTGAAGATTGGAATGATTCTCTAAGAATAACCACATGTGCGCAAGTAGATCTTTGTAAATATTTGTGCTTGCGACACTGATGCAAAGAACAAACAAGTGACAGAAATAACCGTTCGCTCCTTCCTCCAGTAAATACTAAACAACACTCCTGAAATAGAAAATAAAATTGCAATGATGTAAAGCTAAAGGAGAAGAAGAATCAGGCCACAAGACAACAACAGGCAGAAGGCCTCAAGTTTTGGCTGGCAGCTCTAGAATGACAATATTGTGGGATAACTTGTTCTGAGCCACACTACTACTTCTCTGAGATAAAAAACTTTAGTGGAGTCCATTTCAGAAGCGGCTTTACTACGCTGTGTACTAGCATGTTGATGCTGGGGGAGATGGAGCACATTGATCACGTGTCAACAAGGGTTTAGCAAGTATGTTTGCTGCAGAAGAGCTTCAAGGCCAATCTGATCTCTTTCATTCTAAGGATACTTCTCTCATAATGATAATGTTGCTTCACTGACTTCAGTGGACATGTGCGTGATTCATGTTAGAGCAAATAAGCTGAGTGAGCATGATTCTTCATCCTGTCTCATGTTTTCTTAGCGCTTTTTCCACCTCTCGTCTAATGCCATTCGTGTGTTCCTCAATACAAATGGTGCCAACTTGCACTTTCTGCTTTAGACCAGAGATATTTACACATACTACTTCTAAAAGACATTTGGAACATGAATTTACACAATGATGGGAAGAGAAGAGCAATAATGTTCTTCTTTCTCTAGAGCCAAACTTAACAGCAAGAGGGACAATGCAGTCATTAAACAATCGCACAAGAAATTATCTGCTTGCATGTGAGAGGAATGTCAAAGCCAACCACAGATCATACAAAAAGCTGAGCTGGTGACAGTACCCAACTCACATAAATAAACAAAGCAAAGTTGCATGATACTCTAGAGAGCATATAACACTACACAGCACCCAATTTGGAGGGAGCAAACACTGATCATTCGGCTAGAATCTAAACAGCTTTCCTTCACAATTGTTCTTTCTAGATCTTGCAATTCAGAGACTTCAGCTTGGCACATAACTTTCCACCTCATATGTAGCTTCCTTCCTTGACTCCCTGTGCTGCTCCATCTGACTCTATGAGAGCTGGAGACCCTGTAATTTGTGTGTAGCAGACTGGTTGAAAGAACACACCAGCATCCTGCTTTCATTTTGTTCTGAGTAGTCCAAGTGACAGGAGTCCACTTGGAGGGTGAAGAATTCCCAGAAGATACTTTCAACCAGGACAGTGGAATTGAACATTGCTTTGAAGTGCAGGATGGAGTGAAGTACCTCACCTTGGCATCTTCTGAGCTTAGGTAGCAAAGTGTAGCTCAGGGTTTTCCTAACAGGAAGTTACATCAGGGTTCGTTGAGTTGAGAATCTCTCAACTCCCACGTGTCAGGTCTGCTTCTTAATATATTAATGCTCTACAACATCCTGAAACAATGAAATGCCCGGGTTAATCACACATTCCTGATAGATCTTAGGAACCATACACAACGAAAAGACCACTCTCCATAAATATATGAAAAGTTCGCACTAACCCATACTAATCCTTCGAAAAGCAGATGCAAATTTGCAGCACAGGCTTGAGAGAAAGGCTCACAGGACCAGAGAATACCCACCGTCTTTCTGAGAAGAGCATTATTATCCCAGAGAGAGAGGAGGACAACATGCAAATAAGGGAAGTCTGGCTTCTCGTGTGGGTGAAACCACAACAACTTTGTGAGGCTTCCTTTTCCTTCCTTCCTCTTCCTCTCATTCTGCCCACATACACCCTGAGCAATCCAAGCGTGAAGAGAGAGAATGGAAAAACAGCTGAGCTTTACAAGGGATCCTCTCAGAGAGGAATCTCTGCAAAACCTGAGACATTAAGAAAGTTACAGGCTGATTAGTGGATAATTCCTACTAAAACACAGCAGCTGTTAAAAAAAGGTCTGGTGGTTTATTCTGAACAGGTGCTCTGCTCTACTTGGTTACTCTGAGATCCTCTGCTTCTAGATCTCCCAATGTTCATGCTCCGTGCTTAATACCATGAAGTAGAATGGAGAACAGGTTTTTTTCCCCTGGAAGCCTCAGTCTGCTAATGCTTGTGAAAGACTGTTGTCTTAATTTTTCATCAAATTTTATAGGTAAAGCTTATGTAACCTTTGCTAGTATTTCCCAGGTCACAATACAAAGTGCTCACAGAGGAAAGGAGATAACATTGCATGGTGGTCAAACATCTCCCAAGAAACCAAGACTTCCCCTCAAAGATGTCCTTAAATTGTCACTGTCCAACATAGTGCTCTCAATTTTTACATAAACACACTCTCAGTGGTCTTCATCCAGGACAGTTATTCTATCTAGCCCAGTATCCTCTTTCAGGTAATGATAAAAAGTGAATTATTCAGGAAAAATATTAGAAGGTATGAGTATAAGATGAAACCCAAATTTACACCTCCCAGCAAGCAAAATTTGCTGACTTCCTGAGCTGTAATTTTTAACAGTCAGGCATGGACCTGCTTTCCACAAAGGTGTCAAACCTTTGCCCTGTCTGCTGCTGAATAATTTCACCGTAAACCCCTGGACTTATACTACGAACAATCAAGAGTGAAACATGTTTCACTTGTCTGTTGGTAAATGCACCAGTCTCCAGCATTCCTCCTCACAACTGCCTCTTTCTAAACCAACAATCTTTGTGTGATCACCTTGCATATGAAAGCTCATCCTCCTAGTTGCCCATCTTGGCACTTCCTATAGCTCTACTGTGAAGTTTCTCAGGTGAACTGGCCAGAACTGCCACCAGCACCACAGACGGTGCAATACACATTTATCCTTCACTTTGCTCTTAACTCTGATGGTTTGCCTTTTCTACTTCCACCAAGAGCTAGGGTGAGGTTTACAACCAGCTGCCTACACTGATTTCAACAGCTTTCCGGATAGGCAAGAGCAAGTGTTGTCAACTTATATCCCTAGAGGAAGCTCTTCTTTCCCACACACATTGCTTTGCAGTGATTGGTAACGGTTTTCTTCT
The DNA here is from genome assembly GCA_013389965.1 of Todus mexicanus. Taxonomy (NCBI): domain Eukaryota; kingdom Metazoa; phylum Chordata; class Aves; order Coraciiformes; family Todidae; genus Todus; species Todus mexicanus. The sequence goes on along the minus strand of WEIS01021994.1, from coordinate 1,825 downwards.
GCCACGTTCTCCTCCAGCCGCACAGATTCGTGAGACCCTCTGGCCCCCTGTCTGTTAATGGGCAGGCTGATTCAACTGCCTTTTGCTTTGCAAATATTTGGGGATTTTTGTTACTCATTTTCAAGGGAAGTGTTTTGCTAGGAAAAACCCACAGGTATGCTAACTTAAAAACAGTAGGGGTAGAAGTTAAATAGTCAAAATCCTCAATAAATGATTCCATACTTGGTATTTCATACCTTATATTAGTATAATTCATACTGCTTAACAAATTCCTTTTCACTTGTACTTTCAGACAGTCTGAAGTAATTAGTATCAACAGCTAATGAATAAACACAGTTACAATCCTAACCACAATGCAGACATAACTGAAAAAGTTTTCCACTCTCCCTGGGCTTCAAGGACGTGCCCGGGAAATTGTTTCCTTTGTTCCCTGGGGCATGGTACCTGTGGTCCTTCTCACCAGACTCCTGGGATTTTAAGCACTACACTCTGGAAGTAATTCCAACCGAAAACATTAGTCACGTGAGGACTGCAAAGTTTAATAACGAGCCTCAGGAATCAGAGGTCTTCACCAGCATTCAGAAATTGTGACAGAAAACAGCTGACCCAACATATATGCCACCATCTTCCAACTATTCCTGGTTACAGAATCCAATCTTCCGTTGCCAGTGGTCTGACAGCAGGTACACTGCTTCTCGAGCCCCATCTAGAAGGAGAGTCCCACCTCCAAGAATGGAAATAGTAGAGCTACCTGACTCATCACAATATCTCTAGAAGAAACAAGGTCTAACCTTGTCCCAGTTAAGTCCTCTTAGCACTCTGACATCCTGCACTTTCCCAGTCACTTCCTTGTTGGTGTTTGTGAATTTCTACCATCGAGGAAGAGCTGCAGGAAGACATGTAACAGCATGCTAGGCAGAGAGTCCTCCTGCTTGCCCTGTGGTGCCAGCTGTAAGCATCTGTTAGGGGCTCCTGTGCAGCTGGGGATCCCCATTCCCCAGAAAACCAGCTGGCATGTCTGGTTCACTTGTGATGCTTCCTGCTCACAGCTAAGTCAGGCTAGTAAGTACTGACTGTGTAGCCATCATCACAGAACTAACAGGCTCACTTGCATGCTCCAAGCGAATTTGCAGGTGTCAGACTGCCAGCTCGGTGGGGCGGGGAATCACACCAGCAGTGTGCATCCTTCATTACATGTGCTAGCAGACAAAGCTCAACTCTACATTTGCACAGCAATTCTGGACCTGCTGCTCACCCTCCCAAGGCCTGTGATGTGTCAGAGTCCAGGCATATATTTGCCCATCACCAGCATTAACGACAAAGGGCAACAGGATTCACAAGCAACAGAATTTGTGTATATGGAGAATGGTCACCAAGTCCAGAGCCCTAACAAGCTGCACAGCACTGTTGGTGTAGGACATATTTGAAGGGTACCAATTAAAAACAACAACAAAATAACTTGGCTTGCCTAGGGTCTCAGCATCCTCAGTGTAAAAAAATAAATATTCTTCCTTATATCTAGTCTGAATCTTCTGCTTTTAGTTTAAAATCACTCCCCCTTGTCCTGTCACAACAGGCTCTTCTACAAAGATAGTCTTCATCCCTCTTGTAGAGAGTACTGAAAGGGCACAATAAGGTCTCGCTGGAGCCTTCTCTTCTCCACGCTGAACAACCCCAATCCCCTCAGTCTTTCTCCAGAGCAGAAGCATTCCAGTCCCCTGATCGTCTTCATGGCCCTCCTCTGGACTCTCTCCAACACACCCACGTGTTCCCTGAACTGAGGACCCAAGAGGTGGACACGATAGTCCAGGTGGGGTCTCACCAG